>QAOA01001431.1:0-32521 GCA_003255065.1 Cercis canadensis
AGAAATTTATGAAAGATGCAATATAGCTTCATTAGAACCTAAAGGCCATAAGGAGGCAGCAAGCAAAAATGATTGGGAAGTTGCAATGCAGGAGGAGATGAACATGATTGAGAAAAATAGAACATGGACACTTGTTGACAAACCTCAAAATCACAAAGTTCTTGGTGTTAAGTGGGTTTATAGAACCAAACTTAATCCAGATGGTTCTGTGAACAAACTTAAAGCAAGACTTGTTGTGAAAGGTTACTTTCAGCAGCATGGAGTTGATTTCTCAGAAACATTTGCTCCAGTAGCAAGGCATGACACTATCAGACTTCTAGTGGCTTTAGCAGCAAAATTGGGTTGGAAAATCTACCATCTTGATGTGAAATCTGCATTTTTAAATGGGTTGCTGGAAGAAGATATTTTTGTTGAACAACCAGAAGGTTTTCTGGTTCCAAGAAGTGAAGACAAAACAAGCTTCACAAAGCCCTTTATGGCTTGAAACAAGCTCCAAGAGCTTGGTATAGCAGAATTGATTCTTACTTGCTGCAACAAGGATTCAAAAGAAGTGAGAGTGAAGCAACTTTGTATGTGAAGAAAGCTGGAACTGAAGTTGATCTAATTGTGTCTCTNGATCTAATTGCGTCTCTTTATGTTGATGATTTGTTAGTTACAGGTGGAGATTCAAACTCTTTGAAGCAATTCAAGCTGAATATAAAGCAGGAGTTTGAAATGTCTGATTTAGGTGAAATGAAATATTTTCTTGGTATGGAAATTGAACAATGTGATGCTGGTATTTTCATTTCACAAAAGAAATATGCTTGGGAACTTTTAAAGAAGTTTCATATGGAAAGATCAAAGCCTGTGTCCACTCCTCTTGTTGTGAATCAAAAGCTGTCAAATTATGATGAAGATAGCAAAGTTGATGACTCACTTTATAGAAGCATAATTGGAAGCCTCCTGTACTTATTTGCTACCAGACCAGATGTAATGTTCTCTGCAAGTTTGCTTTCAAGATTTACGCATTCACCAAGTCAAGTTCATATGGGTGTAGCTAAGAGAGTTCTTAGGTACATCAGGGGAACTACTGATTATGGTTTATGGTATTTGAAGGATGAAAGCAATAAGCTTGAAGGCTATGCAGACAGTGACCATGGAGGAAGTGTAGATGATGCCAAAAGCACTTCAGGTTATTGTTTTTCATTTGGCAATGGTGTTTTCTCATGGAATTCAAAGAAGGAAGAAGTGGTGGCCCAATCAACAGCTGAAGCTGAGTATATGTCAGCAGCAGGTGCTGCTAATCAGCTACTACAATTTGGAGCAACACCAGAATGAAGCTACTACAATTTGGGTTGACAACAAATCAGCTATTGCCATTGCCAAAAATCCTGTGCAACATGGTAGAACTAAACACATAAACATCAAGTTTCATGTAGTTAGAGAATATGAAAGACTTGGTGAAGTTAATCTGGTGCATTGCAGTTCTAAAAACTAGATAGCAGACATCATGACAAAGGCTCTTCCTAGAGCCAGATTTGAATTACTAAGAACAAAGCTTGGAGTTTTTAAGAAAAATCTCAAGGAGTAGTGTTAGACTATGAGACTTTTTCTAAGTACTCTAAGCTAAGAAAATATTTTGTTTTGTTTTATGCATAAAATCTACTATGCTATCATGTTAGTTGTAGATGAATGGTAATGCTTGTTTGCGGGAAAAAATCTGTCAGGTTTGGTATGGACCAAAATATGCTCTTACTGTAGCTCAAACCAACTATGTACTATTGGTATTTTGTATATATATATAGCAGCAAATGAATGAAACTTTTTTTTGAGCCTTCTGCAACATAAAAACACTTATGTTATTTTGTTTTCTACTGTTTTTCTGCTACTCCTCCTCCTCTGATTGTGTAACAAAACTTCCGCTGAGAGAATGAAGACTTAACGCTTATCCTTTAAGACCAACCTAATGGAAAACATGCATTTAAATAAATCTCAACAAAAATTAAATGATTAGAAAGATAAGTGATGGTGTATATTTGAAGAAGAGCCTTGTAAGACCATTTCTGCCATGATAAGTCTCTTCTCCCCTATTTGAGTCCATTCAATGTAATTAGGCCAAGAACACCAGCATTCCATGTTTCAAAATGTGGACCAACATTCTGTATATCAATAACATGCAGCATATGAGTAATATGGACATGCTCATAACCCAAAGTTTATGTTTCTGAATGACTTTCTGATGAGAGAGAGAGGACTGACCAAAAGACCGACAACAACACTTAGCAGGGAGATTTTGTTAACACTAGCTCTGAGCTTCACACCCTGACTAAATATTAGTTTAGGGAATTATAAACTTTTGTAGACAGCTCCTGACCAAAACAATGAGAATAGTGCGCTCAATGTAAGTATGCAACATTGATGAATCTATTGAACAATTATTAGCTTTGAAATAAGATTTCCTGCTTGGAATGTTTTACAAAGGAAGGTCAAGGAAGAACGACACCTGAACCTTGTTAGAAGTTAATTCAGAAATAATGTCATGAGTTACAAAGTTAAGATAGGAGGGTTACAAAATTAAGATAGGAAGGTTACAAAGTTAAATCATATAATGGTTATAAGTTACATTGTAACTCATTACTGAATTCAGGTATTAAGGTACTAGTTATTAGAAATAATAAGGCCTATGTAATTGCTCTAGTTACTGTTACAACTAGGAGTACTATATAAAGAGATATTGTATGAGTCTTAAAGGCATCAGTTAAGACAAGAATATTCAGAATCATAGAAAGTCATTTCTTGTTCTTTCTATAGTATTTTTCATCTAGATTTCTTATTTGATCCTAGGCCTACCATACTTTCATGTGGCACATAATTTCTAGCATTGGTATCATAGCTTGCTCATTGTTAGATCTATGGCCTCTTCTTTAAAACCTATTTCCCTTTTTCAATTCTCCTCAATCCAAGTTCCTATCTTTGAAGGTGAACATTATGACTATTGGAGTAGTCAAATGAAAACTCTCTCTATTTCTCAAGATCTTTGGGAAGTAATGAAGGATGGATATATGAAGCAAGACCCATCCACCTTGCAAGCCAACCCATTGAAAGCGTACAAGGAGATTGTGAATAAAGATACTAGTGCTCTCCGCTTCATACAACAAGGTGTGGGTAAAACTATTTATCCAATAATCTTTGGCATTACTACTGCCAAGGAAGCATGAGATGTCTTGCAAAAGGAATTTCAAGGCTTTGAGAAGGTGATTTCTATCAAACTACAGAACCTATGGCGAGATTTTGAACTATTGGCTATGAAGGAGAATGAAAAGGTGTGTGAATTATTGATTCCATTGCCAGCTAGATGTTAATTTAACATCGTTGTTCCTGTGATTCATTATTATCTCTTCAAAAGTCACAATGGTGCTCTGAACTTTGGTGCTCGCCATGGCTGCCGAATTCAACAGGAAGAGCGTAGTTCGAGAGACGTTAAAGTTAAAGTGAAAACTCAGAATCTTTTCATACCAGACCAGAGGCAGAGGACCGGCGCTGAGCGCTGGAACCTCCATTATAGGAAAGTTAGATTCCACTTCAAAAGGTGAAAAAATTTTATTCTCATTTTGTATACAAATTTTATTTTTAGATATATTTTATTCATGAAAATAATTTTATATCTCTTGTACCAAATATAAGAAAATTTTATTCTCACATTACTTTCTCAAAAATCTTAAAAGATAGTTGGTACTAAACACCACCTATAATCAGTTCTCACTTAGTAGTGCTATCATCAACCCAAACTTTTATGATTATGATTATGATATTGTTTTTTTAATTATCAATAAAGAATGAGGAGACAAGAATAGTGTAACTACCCATTCCCTAAATCCTTTAAACCTGAGAATCTCCCTATAAATAAGTAGAAGACAAGAAATAAAAGGGACGCTTTTCGGACAAGACAAAAGGGGTACATAAAACTCCCATTTCATATTACCCTCAGCATCAAAACTCGGGTATGCACCCAACCTTGACCCTTTATCTTTTCAAGTGATCCCACTTAACCAACCTCTCTCCTTTGAACCAAAATCAGGCATCGTCAAAATCATTTTTTCTTTTGAAGATAGGATAGATCACATTATCTAGGGCTCAAGGAGTAGAGATATATATGGTATACCAAATATAGGATGGCTCTATGATGAAAATTTTGTAATGGATTACACTTTCCTTTACGTATGGCGATAATATCGAAGTTAGCATATATGATCTACTAAAGACAAGATGGATATATGAGTAAAATTTTACAATGGACTATATTGTTTTTTTTTTTTTTTTTGTCGATAATTTTGAGGATCAAGGTTTCATAAAATTAAACGGTTATACATTTATTTTTATCGCTATTTAATCAATTACTACGTTAAGGGTTGATTTTCTTTCCCCTCTACACAGGTAGTATCCTACTCAAAGCTATTCATTTTGAATATCTATTTTTTTTTTTATTACCAAATGTGCAAAAATTTAAGTTAAAGTCACCGAAAAATCTCAATAATTCAAGAAGTTAATTTAACATGATTAAAAATTTAAAGTGATCCATCAAGAGAGGCAACAAAATTCCTTAATAAAATTTTAGTAAAGCTTCACCATGTAGGACTTTAATTTTAGGTTATATCTACGATCATATTCCCTTGATTTTGCTAGATTTTCACATTGATGGTGACAAATTTTATCTTAGCATAGCTTCTTTCTGGTGTGTATTTAGATTTTTCATCATTTTTCTTTAAGCTAATTTAGAATCCTTAGGGATGATTTATTAAATATTCAATCTCTTCAACATGGGCTCTTGTTCCACAATAGATTAGGCCTCCATGGAGAAAAAGTGTTTGGTTACTCCATTTTGAAAAATATAGTTTTTAATATATATAATGATTGAGTCGATACCTTATTTAATGTGAAGAAAAAATAAAACTTTCACTAATAGATTTTCATTCAATTTTTAAGAAAGAGAAAAAACCTAAGAAATCTTTACCATAAAGAGACTTAAAAATTAAAGTTTATGAAAATAATTTAATTCGTTATTAAATGCTATTGAGATATAATTGGTAAGTTTTATAATTTATCATTATTTATTAAATATTTAAAAAAAGAATATGTAATGATCTCAACTCTTAATTTTTTTACTGGCTAAAGATGCTCACATTTTCTTCTCACACTGCACTTTAGACAATTCATATCCTTTCTTTTTTATTTTAGAGGTTTCAACTTGTGATATTTTGTAAATTATCCAAATTAAAATAGCAAGCCGTTATTTATATATTTAATTTTATTAACGTCACTTTATTTAATGTCTAAATATAATATAGACTAATTTATCCTCATTTAATATAGAAAGTTTAGTCAAAATTAAAAAATTTCCATATTAATTGAGGATAATTTAGTCTATAGACATTAGCAAAATAAAATGTATAAATAACGGCTCCCTTAAAATAAGGCTTAATATTTTCATAATGCCTCCCTCTGAATGAGCTTACGCTCATAGCAGTTAGCTCTGGTATTGAGCTCTCTTAATTGCTGGTTTACTTCATGATTTCCATGAGACAAGGAAAGGAAATAAACCTTCAACAGCTAAAATCAAGGCTCGAAAGCCAAGTGAAGGTATCCAAGAATTACATATGATAGCATAGTAAGTAATACAAATATACATAATATAGCTATTAGGAATTCAGATTGTGGTTGTGATTACAGTTTCGTTCTGGGAATTGTTAAAACTTGTATAAAGAAGGGCAATTGAGAAAAACTGCGGTTGCAGACACCACAATATCTGCAATATTGCATATACAATTGTGATTGCAAAACACATTCAAATCCCTAATAGCTATGAATTGATGTCAAACTGGTGGAATTCGGGAGAGTACATGCAGTTGCTAAAACAATTATTTCAACAATACTCATACATAGGAACAATAAGACCCCTTCTATCACATCCCAGAGCACAGTATTTCTGACAACTTCGTCTTTTGCTATAAAGGACTGTCATGTCAGGGAATAGTGGATATCTGAGTGGAAGTATAGGTTTTTGAAGATGAAGAAAGCTACGAAGAGAGTATGCAGTTTGCACTTCATTTAGCATAAGCATACCAAGACAAATAATGGAAGCATAATTTTTTTATCTGAATTTCACTCTGTTAAAAGTTTTTGCTGAACAAGTTGAATGTGCCGCCACAATTTTATCTTGCTATATTTGTACACATCGTTTGAACACTAACAATGTACCCCTTCAAGTTTTTTTTTTTTTTTTTTTTTTTTTTTTTTTTTTTTATTTTTTTATTNTCCCAGTTTTGATTTAAAGTTGGCTGTTTTTCTGTCCTGTCAAGCCTGTTGATTTTCTTCGACAGTGTGCAAGCTTTTATTTCTTTCTGGATATATAAGGCTCCAAATTAAGTGATATTTATCTCATTAGAACCTTAATATGTGTGGTTTCAATATATATTATTTTCAGATTTTTTGCATGTCTCCCCTGCTCCCAGTATTGATTTAAAGTTGGCTGTTTTTCTGTCCTGTCAAGCCTGTTGATTTTCTCCGACAGTGTGAAATCTTTTATTTCTTTCTAGAGATATACGGCTCCAAATTAAGTGATGTTAGTCTTATTAGAACCATAAGATATGTGGTTTTAATATATATTATTTTCAAATTTTTTTCATGTCTCTCCTGCTCCCCGTTTTGATTTAAAATTGGCTATTTCTCTGTCCTGTCAAGCCTGTTGGTTTTCTTTGATAGTGTGCAATCTTTTATTTCTTTCTAGAGTTATACAACTTCAAATTAAGTGATGTTGGTCTCATTAGAATCATAAGATGTGTGGCTTAAATATATATAATTTTCATATTTTTTTTACATCTACTTTGTTCTCAGTTTACATTTAAAGTTTGTTGTTTTCTGTATTGTTAGACTAGTTGATTTTCTATGACAGCATATAGTTTTTTAAATCTTTCTGGAGCTATAGAGCTCCGATTTAGGTGTTTCTTGTCTTTTTAAAATCATAAGATGTATATCTTCAATTTGGAAAATATTCATAATTTTGCATTTTTTTGTTGATTGGCTGAGGTTCTATTTAGTCCGCTGTTCTTGATGTGCTAAGCTATGTTTTGTATGGACTGGACCAGACCCATGAAATGGACTGGTTTATGTCCTCTGATTTGTCGAGCTGGTTCCTATTCTAGACTAAACCAGACCCATGAAATGGGCTTACATATCATGTATTTTATATTTATTTAATTAATTCTGTGAGAATAGCATCCATAGGCCCCTTACTTGTCAAAAGAGGGATAAGAGCAACTTACCCCCATAGGGGTGACTCTCCTATCTGCCCGAGGTAAGGATAAGTGCCGCTTTGGGAACCGAAAAGTGTAGGAACAAAGTGGAAAGATTAAGACGCGATTAGTTTCATTCATAGCACAATTTTAATTTGAAAATTTTGAATCTCTTTAATTTCATTTTTTGAAAAGATAAAAAATAATAATAATAAATAAAAACTTCTTTTGAATCATTGCAAACTACGCGGACTTTAATCCCTAATTAGGGTACGTAGGCATTCGAGGGTGACGAATCAAGTCCCATTGTGAATAATCACCTATTTTTCTTTTAGAGATAAAATAAATACAATTAGGCCATGATTTAATTTGCACAATTAATTTTAGGTAACCATTGTTTAGATGGGTATTATAGGGTGCCTAACACCTTCCCTATACACAATTAGACTCCCGAACCCTCTCTAGTTCGCAGACATATATTTTTTTTTTTTTAAATTAAAGGGGTTTTTCAATTGTTCCCCAATTTTTAATACAATTGGTAACGACTTCAGAGTTTTCATTTCGAAAACTAAATCTCTTTTTATTTTAGCCATTCGCGTTATGGCGACTTTCAGGTACGTTATGACAACCATCTTTTGGTTCAGTCTCCTCGTGTTCTTGATTGCCATCATTATCATAATTTGACTCAATGTTTTCACAAGACCTAGACAAGCATCACGTCTTCTCTTTAGACACTCATTTATATAGTGACCAAGTTGGCCTCATTAAAATCAAGTGGGAGAATTGCTTTTGGCATGGCTATTAGCAGCTGAATTGTTCTCCCCTTTGTTCCCATTTCCTTCTTAGAAGCATTCTTCCTAGAGGAATCTACTTTTACGGGTAAAGGCTTTCAACATCAACAAGCTTTTTAGCTTCTCGTCTAGCCAATTTTGTCCCTACTTTCAAAGCCAGTTGACAAGCATCATTCAGCCTCCAAAGCTTATTTATCTCCACCTTATTTCTAATAGTTAGCATCAGCTCATTGACATATCTTGCAATAAGTTGATCTTTTAATTGTTTTATGTTGCTACAAGCTGTCAACTTATAAAATTTCTATGCATAATTGATGACACTTTTGTTTCTTTGTTGCAAAGCATTAAATTGCATTAAAAATATTTTAAACAAAATTTAGAGGAAGAAAATTCTCACGCAACTTTGCCTTTTATCCAATCATATAGATGCATATCCACAAAACTTTCTCTGCAACTGCAACTGCAAGAGAAGGAAATTTGCCAAGTGTGCATCAGAAAGATGACATATTCTTGTCTCTCTACCATTGCTCAATTTTAATGAGAACAAACAGTTGAGATTATGGCTAACAATCTTAATATGACTACCATGATTTTGAAATTGAGTAGCCTATTATCTCTACCATGATTATGGCTAAAATTTGTCGCTTATATAAACGCCATTGGCCCCTAATTAAATCATTGAGGTCAGGTAAACGCTAACGCCAACAAATTTTCAAGCTTTGAACGATGGCTCCTTTCTCTGCTCGAACCTACCTTGCTCTCCCATGGTTATGGCTTGCAGTAATTGTGGGTTCATTTTGTGTGATAGGAGGTGAATGGAAGCAGAGAAGGGGAATTAAACAGAAGAGAGTTTGATTACTTCAGCTTGGCTTTGCAATGGTCTGGCACTTTCTGCAAAAGCACCCGCCATTGCTGTTCCAAGAATGCTTGCTGCAGAGGGTAAGCCCTGTTTCAATTCTTGCGTTTTTCCTTAAAAATTCTATAGTTGGTTGTTGTCCCTTTATTATCTGGGCTATGACGAATTTGATGTTATGTGGAATGCCATTCTTAATTTTCTCCTTCTTTTCCCTTTCAACTAAATCAAGATTGCTTTATTGTGAGTAATTTTGATATTGGTGTTTTGCTCATAGGGGTTATCAATGATGTTTTAATGGAAGATAGCATCTTGGTAATCGTGATGAGCATATTTATTTTTGGGAGGCCATAATTCTTAGTTTCAATTCTTGTTTTTTTCCCTTTAAAATTCTATATTTTGAGTAATTTTGGTATGGTTGTTATGCACATAGGGCTTATGAATATTGTTTTGATAGAAAGCTAGCATCTTGGTAATTTGGGAGGCCATCATTCTAAGTTTCAATGATTTTTGTGATACAGCTAAGTGGAGAAATCTATTTGATCCCAAATAGCTTTAGTTTGGATTCTATTGTTTGCTGGGTGTAATAAGATAATAATTGAACAGCTACCCTTCTGATGATAAAATTTAACAAATGGAAAATGGGGTCTGTGTTTGTTTGCTGATATAACTGGAGAAAACAATTGAAAGAAAGGTTAGCATGAACCACTTCAGCTATTTTCACTGCTCTATAGTTATGGAATTTTTTTTTTCCTTCCTCCGTTATTGCCATTCTTTAGGAAGTGATTATTTGTTATTCATCTTATATGGGAACAACTTGAAAGAGAAACTGACATAGTTACATTTTGCAATTCCTTTTAATCTCCTTTGCAGCTCAAATGCTCCGACAGAGTTTACAATACGTGAGTATGAGGCTACCTATGTATTATTGTAATTATTGAAAAATTAGACCATAGAATATTTTTTCTTATTTATCTGGAATTTCAAAGTTTGCAAAGATTGCTCCTTGGCTGTGTTCTTATCTATTTTCTCTTGCTTAATTTGGAGCAAACTGCCTGCTATTAGAATATGTATCTAAAATCTTTTCAAAAAATGGCCTCTCAAGGAAGTGCTATGACACGATTGTCGATTTATTGTTTGATTCTGCAGATAATTGTAACCAATTGAGCAGTTAACTTGATGTATTTGTCTTTTCAATCATCATGTTTACTTCTCTTTCCTCCCCTCCCCCCACGGTAACATATGGCTCTCCTAAGTATGGAAATCTGTGAGAGAAATATTTTGACACCTCATTTTTACTTGTAATTGATGGACTGTGGCCTGACTATAATGATGGAACCTGGCCATCCTGTTGCACTCGATCTGATTTTGATCCAAAAGAGGTATGTTCTTATAACTCCAATTTGTAAGCCATTTTATACTGGTGTTCATGGTTTTGACTAAATCTTTTAATCATTGTTAATACCTGATTGAAATAAAATTTGAACAGAATAACAGAAAAGTTCCTGTGGTTGTCTTAGGGTACTACTATTTATTAAAGACAACCAAAAAACTTTTTGGTATGTTGAAGCTGCAATACTTTCAACTTGTGTGCTGGTTAAAAGTTTTTCTCTTTGAATTGGTTACCATTATACATTTAGAAGCTTGGAGTCATCTATTTACATTGAAGAATGAACTCTTCATTTCCAGTTCTTCTAATGTTATTGTTCCATCTTCTTTGTAGATATCAACATTGGTTGATGGTTTAGAGAAAAAGAGGTTCATTTTGGGGTCATGAGGTAGTCATTGAAAAATGATAATTTCTTACGTTGCTTACTTAACCTTAAATTAATATGGAACTAATAATTTTTCATACTTTTGCTTCTGGTGCCACCTCGTTGGTACATATTGGCAGTGGGGTAAGAATATTTAGCTATTGCTCTCTTACATGATTTAGCAAGTATATTTAGTTTGTCAGTGTCTTGTGCTTGAGATGCGTGGCTATCCTTTTCTTAGAATCTGGTGCATTTGTTTAGAGTCAACTATCTGCAGTATTAAATCTGTACAAAACATGGTGTTCAATGCATTTACATAGGTCACAGAATTTTCTCTGCAGTACATGTTGGATGCTTGTTGTGACAACGTTTGATTTTTCTATTTTTGTTTGAGGTAAAAACTTAAGATTTATTGTACAGAATTCTAATCTTATAATTTTTATTTACTTGCAGAGAAACATGGCACATGCTCTTAAGATTTTTTGTTTGTTTCTAAGTATCCGGTCGGAGTGGAATCTCGTGTGAATGATATGATTACATTGCTAGAAGACAGATCAAATGATGTTCTCGTACTGGGGCTGTGGGGAATGGGGGGAATAGGGAAATCAACCATAGCCAAAGCAATTTACAATAAAATTGGTTCGTAATTTAAGTATAAAAGCTTTCTTGCAAATATCAGGGGAACTTGGGAGGAAAAAAGTGGCAAAGTTGATTTGCAAGAACAACTTCTTTCAAGTATCTTGAAAATAAGAAGGATGAAACTACATGGTGTTGACTATGGTAAAAGTATAATAAAGGAAAGCCTTGGGCATAAAAGGTCACTGCTTGTACTTGATGATGTAAATGAGGTCGACCAACTACGTGCTTTATGTGGTAGTGGTGAATGGCTTGCTCCAGAAAGCAGATTTGTTAGACTATGAGATTTTTCTAAGTACTCTAAGCTAAGAAAATATCTTGTTTTGTTTATGTATAAAATTTGCTATGCTATCTTGTTAGTTGTAGATGTATGGTAATGCTTGTTTGTGGGAAAAATTCTGTCAGGTTTGGTATGGACCAAAACCTGCTCTTACTGTAGCTTAAACCAACTATGTACTGTTAGTATTTTGTATACATAGCAACAAGTGAATGAAACTCGTTTAGACCCTTTCAGCCATAAAAAAAGACTTCTGTTACTTTGTTTTTCTGCTATTCCTTCTCCTCTGATTGTGTAACATGGTATCAGAGCTCTAAAGTTCTTTAAGGACTGTGAGTAAAAGAGAGAAAACCAGCAAGGCTTCCCCTCCTAAAAAAACCTTCAAACACTAGAGAGAAAAATTCATGGCTTCAAGTAGCTATTCTGCTCCCTCTCCTCCATCTTTCACAGGTGAAAATTACCCAATCTGGGCTGTAAAGATGAAGGCATACCTTAGAGCATTTGACTTGTGGGAAGTAGTAGAGACAGGAGGACAACCAGCTCCTCTACGTCAAAATCCCACTATAGCTCAAATGAAACAACATAGAGAAGAGGTTGCCAAAGAATATAAAGCACTGGTAGCTATTCATTCATCTTTGACAGATGACATTTTTGCTAGAATCATGCATTATGAGACAGCAAAGCTGACTTGGGACAAACTTAAAGAGGAGTTTCAAGGCAGTGATAGAACCAGGCAGATGCAAATGCTCAACTTGAGGAGAGAATTTGAGCTGTTGAGGATGAAGGAGTCAGAGACTATCAAGGAGTTTGTGGATAAGCTCATGAAGATAGTTAACCAACTAAGGCTGCTTGGTGAACAACTCACTGAGCAGAGGATAGTGGACAAGGTTCTCATCAATGTGCCAGAGAGATTTGAGTCAAAAATCTCTTCTCTAGAACTTGTGAAAGATCTATCTCAGTTGACAGTAACTGAGGTAGTGAGTGCCTTCCAAGGCTTGGAGCAGAGAAGGGCTTTAAGGCAAGATGAGTCTATTGAATGTGCTTTTCAAGCAAAGTTGAAGGAAAGCAAGCTAGCAGAGGTAAGAAGCAATCTGGTGAGAAGAAGGATAAAGAGAAGAAAATGGGAGATAACAGCAAAGGAACAGCTTGGAAAGGCAAGTATCCCACCTGTCCTCATTGCAAGAAGAGAAGCCATAGTGAAAAATTTTGTTGGTTCCGGCCAAATGTTAGATGCAGAGCTTGTAACCAGCTAGGCCATGTTGAAAAAGTCTGCAAGAACAAAGGAAACCAGCAGGGACAGCAAGCACAAGTTGCAGAAAATTATGAGCAAGGTGAAGAAAAACTCTTTGCTGCCACTTGTTATGCTGTAAACAGTGGCAAGAATACTTGGTTAATTGATAGTGGCTGCACAAGTCACATGACTCATGATGCTAGCATATTTAAGGAGCTTGATGACACTTACATCTCCAAAGTGAAGATTGGCAATGGAGAGTATGTAGATGTCAAAGGAAAAGGTGTTGTTGCTATTGAGACACCTTCAGGTATAAAGCTTATTGATGATGTTCTTTTTGTGCCTAACATTAACCAAAATTTGCTAAGTGTAGCACAAATGCTAGAAAGGCATTATACCTTGCATTTTCAGGATATGTCATGCATTATATTTGATCCCACTGGTTGTGAGCTGATGACGGTTGAAATGAAAGATAAAAGTTTTCCAGTTGAGTGGAAACAAGTTAGTAACCATGCTAACTCCTGTGTTGAAGATGACTCAGTTTTATGGCATAAAAGACTTGGCCATTTCAGCTACTCTACTTTAAAACATATGCATTCAAGTGAGTTAGTGTTAAACTTGCCTACGATTGGTGATAATGTTGAAGTGTGTGATGTTTGTCAATATGGAAAACAGACCAAATTGCCATTTTCAGATAGTACTTGGAAAGCTTCTGAAAAGTTGCAACTTATTCACTCTAATGTATGTGGCCCTATGAGTATTTCATCTCTAAATGGTAGTAGATATTTTATGTTATTCATTGATGAATTCTCTAGATGGTGTTGGGTGTATTTCTTGAAACAAAAATCTGAAGTTCTGGATGTTTTCAAGAAATTTAAAGCTATGGTTGAGAAGCAAACTGGCTGCCATATTAAAATACTCAGATCAGATAATGGAATTGAGTATACTTCTAGGGAATTCAAGGCATTTTGTGAGTAAGAAGGAATTCAGCATCAATTTACTGTTCCTTACACTCCTCAACAAAATGGAGTGAGTGAAAGGAAAAATAGATCAGTAATGGAAATGGCCAGATGTCTTTTGTTTGAGAAGGGTTTGCCTAAAAATTTCTGGGTTGAGGCAGTCAATACCTCAATATACTTGTTGAATTTGCTACCTACCAGAATCTTGAAAGGCAGAACTCCTTATGAAGTTTGGCATGAAACAAAGCCAACAGTTGAGCATCTCAAAATATTTGGTTGTGTGCTATGCGCATGTGGCTGATGAGAAGAGGACTAAACTTGATGAAAAGGCTGAAGCTGGAATTTTCTTGGGGTATAGCAGCAATACGAAAGGGTACAGAATTTATAGCTTGAAGACTAAAAAAATTCTTGTTAGCAGAAATGTAAAATTTGATGAATTCTCCAAGTGGAATTGGGATAGAAATGGAGTTGAAAGGAGTGATAAGAACCACATTGGGGGAAATATCTTTCAAAAACAAGATGCAGCAGAAGTAGAGATAGATGAAGATAATTATGATGATATACCAATAAGAGGAACCTTACCTCTTAAATTTATGAAAGATGCAATATAGCTTCATTAGAACCTAAAGGCTATAAGGAGGCAGCAAGCAAAAATGATTGGGAAGTTGCAATGCAGGAGGAGATGAACATGATTGAGAAAAATAGAACATGGACACTGGTTGACAAACCTCAAAATCACAAAGTTCTTGGTGTTAAGTGGGTTTATAGAACCAAACTTAATCCAAATGGTTCTGTGAACAAACTTAAAGCAAGACTTGTTGTGAAAGGTTACTTTCAGCAGCATGGAGTTGATTTCTCAAAAACATTTGCTCCAGTAGCAAGGCATGACACTATCAGACTTCTAGTGGCTTTAGCAGCAAAGTTGGGTTGGAAAATCTACCATCTTGATGTGAAATCTGCATTTTTAAATGGGTTGCTGGAAGAAGATATTTTTGTTGAACAACCAGAAGGTTTTCTGGTTCCAAGAAGTGAAGACAAAGTGTACAAGCTTCACAAAGCTCTTTATGGCTTGAAACAAGCTCCAAGAGCTTGGTATAGCAGAATTGATTCTTACTTGCTGCAACAAGGATTCAAAAGAAGTGAGAGTGAAACAACTTTGTATGTGAAGAAAGCTGGAACTGAAGTTGATCTAATTGTGTCTCTTTATGTTGATGATTTGTTAGTTACAGGTGGAGATTCAAACTCTTTGAAGCAATTCAAGCTGAATATGGAGCAGGAGTTTGAAATGTCTGATTTAGGTGAAATGAAGTATTTTCTTGGTATGGAAATTGAACAATGTGATGTTGGTATTTTCATTTCACAAAAGAAATATGCTTGGGAACTTTTAAAGAAGTTTCATATGGAGAGATCAAAACCTGTGTCCAGTCCTCTTGTTGTGAATCAGAAGCTGTCAAATAATGATGAAGATAGCAAAGCTGATGATTCACTTTATAGAAGCATAATTGGAAGCTTGCTGTACTTATCTGCTACCAGACCAGATGTAATGTTCTCTGCAAGTTTGCTTTCAAGATTCATGCACTCACCAAGTCAAATTCATATGGGTGTAGCTAAGAGAGTTCTTAGATACATAAGGGGAACTACTGATTTTGGTTTGTGGTATTTGAAGAATGAAAGTAATAAACTTGAAGGCTATGCAGACAGTAACCATGGAGGAAGTGTAGATGATGCCAAAAGCACTTCAGGTTATTGTTTTTCATTTGGCAGTGGTGTTTTCTCATGGAATTCAAAGAAGCAAGAAGTGGTGGCCCAATCAACAGCTGAAGCTGAGTATATGTCAGCAGCAGGTGCTGCTAATCAAGCCATTTGGCTCAGAAAAATCCTAGTAGATTTGGAGCAACACCAGAATGAAGCTACTACAATTTGGGTTGACAACAAATCAGCTATTGCCATTGCAAAAAATCCTGTGCAGCATGGCAGAACTAAACACATAAACATCAAGTTTCATGCAGTTAGAGAATATGAAAGACTTGGTGAAGTTAATCTGGTGTATTGCAGTTCTGAAAACCAGATAGCAGACATCATGACCAAGTCTCTTCCTAGAGCCAGATTTGAATTACTAAGAGCAAAGCTTGGAGTCTTTAAGAAAAATCTCAAGGAGGAGTGTTAGACTATGAGATTTTTCTAAGTACTCTAAGCTAAGAAAATATCTTGTTTTGTTTATGTATAAAATTTGCTATGCTATCTTGTTAGTTGTAGATGTATGGTAATGCTTGTTTGTGGGAAAAATTCTGTCAGGTTTGGTATGGACCAAAACCTGCTCTTACTGTAGTTTAAACCAACTATGTACTATTAGTATTTTGTATACATAGCAGCAAGTGAATGAAATTCGTTTAGACCCTTTCAGCCATAAAAAAAGACTTATGTTACTTTGTTTTTCTGCTAATTTTTCTGCTATTCCTTCTCCTCTGATTGTGTAACAAGATTAATCATCACAACAAGAAATGAGCATATATTTAATTTCCTTGAAGTGAAAGATGTATATAGAATCGAACCACTAGACGAAAGAAAATCTCTTGAGCTTTTCAGTTGGCATGCTTTTAAGCAAAAATGTCCTGAAGACAACTTCAATGAACTCTCAAGAAATGTAGTTGCTTACTGTTGTGGGCTGCCACTAGCTCTTGAAGTTCTTGGCTCCTATTTGTGTGATAGAGAAATACCATTTTGGGAATGTGCATTGGCGGAACTTCAAAGAATCCCCCATAATCGAATCGAGAAGAAGCTAAAAATAAGCTTTGATGATTGTGTTGATAATGAGAAAGAAATATTCCTCCTTATATCTTGTTTCTTTATTGGTATGGATATAAATGATGTCACCGAAATATTAGATGACTGTGGACATCCTGCACCATTTGGAATATATGTCCTCCAAGAACAGAGCCTCATAACTGTTGACAAGAAAAACAAACTTGGAATGCATGATTTATTGTGAGACATGGGATGGGAAATAATTTGTCATCAATCAATAGAGGAGCCTGGGAAGCTTAGTAGATTACGGTGTCCATAATCACAAATTGCACATGTGGAAACTTTTGCATTAGTTGATAGTCACAAACAAGCTCACATTTCAAGTTCGGGAAATTCATTGAGTTCTCTTCTGATTCAAATGGGAGTATGCAACAAAGTCAGTGATGCTGTTAGAGAGTACATTTTACAAGTTCTTCTTCTTCTTATGCTTGTAATTTCTTCAAATTCTTACAATTTTTTATTTTTTCCTTTGTTGTTGAAAAAAATGAGAGCTAGCACTGAGAAAATTAACGGAAAAGAAATCCTTTCTGTATTAAAGGGAAAGCAGGAAGATCCTGCTCTGAAATCACTCAGAGTGGAGGAAGTTCAAACTGTCTTCTTGCATTTCATTTTTTTTCAAAAAAATTATTTTCATTATTCATTTTTACTCAATACTCTGTTTAAAAAACTAGTAATAATTAAATAGATGTTTGATGCTTGTATTTGACAGGTACCCCTTATTCTTCCTAGTGCAATTATCTTTATTGGCTAACTTACACGGTTGAAGGACCCTCAATATTGTTTAAAGTCCCTCAAGTAACTGGTTGTGCCTTGAAAGGCATGACTCTCTACATTCTCTATTCCTCTAATTGCGTAGCCAATGTGGCATCTGAATGTGTTCCACATATGTTGATTATCAATCAGACAAAGGGTATCATTCAGCTTCATAAGAGAGATGCACAAACTACTTTTGAAGATGAAGAATGGCAGCGCATAATATCAAATCTAGAACCTGGTGATGAAGTGAAGGTTATTATGGTCTTTGGAGATAGATTCATTGTGAAAAACATGACAATCTATTTGGTATATGGTGACTAGATGGAAAAGAGGGAGTGTTTGTCATTACAAGATAAGCTATTTTTTCAAGTGCTCGTGAAAATGTAAGTAAAAGTCTAAGAGCCATTAAATCAAAGCGAAGCAGCTGTGATGATGAGCAGGAGGCATGATTTACAAGAGCCACAAAGGCAAAGAAACTGTGATGAAAGCTTGAACCATGAGATTGGTTTGATGTTTTTGATAGGCATTTCCATAATATAGTGTATTGCATATACTCAGATTACAAGTAGATGTTGGAGTTGTTATTTGAAATTTCTGAAGTGAATTGTTCTAAGTATTTGAAGAGGGTCAAGTCTAATGTATTATAAAGACATGTTGAAATCAATTATTTGTTTGTAACTGTAAGTTAAAAGTCCGAAGTTTGACCATAAAGGGGAATCTCATGTCATTATAACTCAAGGTACTAAAAATAGGAATATTCTTAACGTTTGTCACTTAAGTTTAGATTTTGAAAATATGGGGTCCGAGCAAAAGTAGGGAAAAGCAAAGGAAGTTAAAGTAATTTATCTCATAACACCTGTTAACTTCTATATCGATAGTAGCAGAATGCGTCATTATTCTTCCATACTATATTTTCACTTCCTTGATCAAACTCTTCCATATGCCTAATAGTAGTACAAGAAAATTAGTACTCTATATTATTTTTAATTTATTTCTTGGCTCCTTTTTATGTATAGTTCTATTTATTTACTTTATAGGAAATTAATTATTTTGATCCACATTAAATGATTCAGGTTTTTATAACTTTTGCAATGTCACTAAAATTAGAAATTCATCAAAACTCCTCACTTAGAATAGGGGCAGCACTGAGTATTTGTGATGACCTGGATAAACATAACAGGAGTTTCTTGTGGGGCTCGAACTCGGAGCAACAAAAATTGCATCTGGTTAACTGGGAAACATCTTGTCGTCCCAAAGNTAACACCTGTTAACTTCTATATCGATAGTAGCAGAATGCGTCATTATTCTTCCATACTATATTTTCACTTCCTTGATCAAACTCTTACATATGCCTAATAGTAGTACAAGAAAATCACTACTCTATATTATTTTTAATTTATTTTTTGGCTCCTTTTTATGTATAGTTCTATTTATTTACTTTATAGGAAATTAATTATTTTGATCCACATTAAATGATTCAGGTTTTTATAACTTTTGCAATGTCACTAAAATTAGAAATTCATCAAAACTCCTCACTTAGAATAGGGGCAGCACTGAGTATTTGTGATGACCTGGATAAACATAACAGGAGTTTCTTGTGGGGCTCGAACTCGGAGCAACAAAAATTGCATCTGGTTAACTGGGAAACATCTTGTCGTCCCAAAGCGTTTGGTGGTCTAGGCCTCACACTAGACAGGTTAACATGGCTTTCATGATGAAACTAGGTTGGGGCCTAGTGAATAAGCGTGATAATCTGTGGGTTCAAGTCCTGAGGAGCAAGTATCAGTGTGGGCCAGATATTTTCCCCATGGTGCGGTTGAGGTCTGTTAATTCAAATGTCTGGCAAGGTGTGTGTAAAGCTTGGCCTTTAATGCATAAGAATCTAGTTTGGCGTTTAGGTAATGGGCAAGGTGTTTCTTTCTAGAATGGCCACTGGGTCTCGGGAATACAATCGCTGCTTCCTTGGAGTCTAAACGAGGTTGGGGAGGATTTGCAAGCAGCAAGTGTTGCTCACTTTGTTTCCATGTCTGGTGGATGGAACTGGACTGTGATAGAGAGTTTATTGCCAAGTCATGTTTGTCTTCGCATGGCAGGTATTAAACCGCCGGCTGTAAATGGTGGAGAGGATCAACTAGCTTGGAATCCTTCTCATGATGGGGATTTTTCCATTAAATCAACCTACTCTAGCCTTGTCAGGGATGACGTAGACGAAAGACAGGGTCTGTATGGGAAGATTTGGCAGTGGGATGGCCCACAGGGTATTAGGACGTTTCTTTGGCTTGTGAGCCATGACAGCCTGCTTACAAATTGGCGTCGATATAGTAGGCATATTTCACATGATCCTATCTGTGCTAAGTGTGGGAAGGAGATGGAAACTACCTTGCATGTCTTACGGGACTATGAGGAAGCGAAGAAGGTGTGGTGGAGACTGGTTCATCCTAGTAAATGGAACCTATTTTTCACCTCCTAGCTTAATGACTGGTTGCTTTCGAATTTGAGTAAGGATTGGGGCAGAGGACCTTTTAACTGGGCGCGCGTGTTCGGGGTGGCAGTGCACTCTTTGTGGCAAGCAAGGAATGCCTTCATCTTTGATAGTGACCAAGCTATAGCTAAGAGGGACCTTGTTTTTCATATCTGGGCTCGAGTTAAGGAGTTGGGGGTTGAGGATATTTCTGCCATGGGTTTTCTGCAAAGTGGGAAAAGAGTTACCAAGTACATTTCCTGGGCTTTCCCTGATGAGGGGTGGATAAAACTCAACTCTGATGGTTCCATGAGAGGGTCTTCGCTATCGGCGGCATGTGGAGGCTTACTTAGAGATGCGACTGGTACTTTCATCTGTGGTTTCATGTCCAACTTGGGGCAGTGCTCTATAACCCATGCAGAGTTATGGGGTCTGGTCCTTCGCTTACGGTATGCTTGATCCTTGGGTTTTCGAAGAGTTACAGCCGAGACAGATTCTCAGTGCTGCATTCAGCTCATTCAAAGTTGCACCAACTCTCACCATCCTTGTTATTCTTTAATCAAAGAGATCACAGACATGCAACTTTTTGCATGGGAGCTTGAAATCAAGCATGTTTTTCGGGAAGGTAATAGGTGTGCAGATGCACTAGCCCATAAGGGTCATGAAGGTAGTTTTAATGTTCTCTATTTCTCTGAGCCTCCCACCTGTGTTAGGGAGCTGTTGATTCAAGATTGCTTGGGTACTGCTATGCCCAGAGCTGTGCTGCAGTAGTTTCTTGTTTTGTTCTTGGGCTTGTGCCCCGTTGTTTTATCAAAAAAAAAAGAATAGGGGCAGCACTATGGTGGAAAAGCTTAGCAATCACTCAATTTTAATCAATGAAAGCGATAATTGGTCTATAATTTGTGACATTATTTTTACAAAATTCAAATAAATAACGGGACTTACATACTGGACATATAGTACACTTAATTCAAAAATTCCTTAATAAAGTTAATGTTTTAAGTTTAAATTCTCTTTTTTTTTTTGTATATTTAACTAAAAAATTTAATTCTATCTATTTAAAAAATAAAAAAATAATAATAAATTACGGGACTCGTCCAAAGAAGGAATATGCCTAGAACTAGAACCATATCGAAATTCGCGACTTGTCCATTATTTTACGACACACAACATATTGAACGTCCCCATCTAAAAGCTGTCGTTTATATAAACGGCACTGGCTTCTAACTGTATCAATGAGGTCTGGGTCAGGCAAACGCAAGCGCCAACAATTTTCAAATGCATGTTGAACTCTTATAGCTATTGCTCTCTTATATGATTTAGCATGTATATTTGATTTCTCAGTGTCTTGTGCTTTCAAATGCATGGCTACATGATGCAAACCAGAGAGAAAGATGAAGAAATGAAAGAGAGAAAGAGCAGGGCGAGAGAGAAAATCAGAGAATACACTTTCAGTAACTTCTCATTATTCTGAATAATTCTCTTTCCATCCTTCAAGTCCTATTTATCCTCTAATTACAGTTATTGGCTTTAACTAAAAACAACTAACTCCTGTAACTAACTCTCACCTAATCAGCTTGCATAGTCAGCAAGCCACCTTGGCTTTATACACTGCCTACTCACTCTTTTATTAGAGTCAGCCGTTACATCAATACTCCTTGCCTCAGAAACAACCTTGTCCTCAAGGTTAAAATCAGGGTACTGAGATTGGAACTCTTCCAGGTCTTCCCAAGTTGCATCTTCTAGAGGTGCCTGCTGCCATTTGATTAACACTTGGGGTTGTTGAGAATTGGTTTGGAGAACTATTCGCTGCTGTAACACCTTTTCAGGCTGCAATGTAGGGTGCACAGTATCCAGATCAGCTGGTAATGGCAAAGGTTGAATACAGCAATTGCCCACAAATCTTTTGAGCATGGAAACATGAAAGACATCATGGATTTTTGCTGTTTCTGGCAGTTTGAGTTTGTATGCCACCTTACCAATCCGTTGGAGAATATCAAAAGGTCCAAAATACCTCTTGGCAAGCTTCTGACAGCTTCTGGTGGCCACTGACGACTGACGAAAGGGTTGTAATTTTAGCCATACTGAATCTCCTACAGAAAATTCAACGTCCCTTCTGTGGCCATCTGCATATTTCTTCATTCTTGCTTGAGCTTGCTGTAATTTCTCTTTCAATTGGTCAAGAATCAACTGCCTATCAATCAAGTGTTGATCTGCAGCAGCTGTTTGAGTGGTGGCAGGTTCGTAAGCCACTATAAGAGGTGGTTCTCAGCCATATACAGCTTTGAATGGTGTCATGCCAATGGCTGAGTGAAAGGAAGTATTATACCACCATTCGGCCCAATGGAGGATCCTAGACCATTTCTTGGGTTCTTCTGCAACAAAGCATCGCAAGTATTGTTCAAGAGTTCTGTTGACCACTTCTGATTGCCCATCAGTTTGAGGGTGATAAGTAGTGCTATGCTTTAAAGTGGTGCCACTGAGTGTAAATAATTCGGTCCAGAACCTGCTTAGAAACAAAGGATCTCTATCTGAAATGATAGAACGAGGGGATCCATGCAACTTATAGACAATATGGATGAAGACCTCAGCGACTTTTACTGCTGAATAATGAGTTGGTAGGGGAGAGAAATGAGCTTGCTTGGATAATCTGTCAACCACCACTAGAATAGCTGTGTAACCATGAGAATTGGGAAGTCCCACTATGAAATCCATGCTTAAATCCTCCCAAATTTGTTGGGGAATTGGAATAGGTTGGAGAAGGCCTGCAGGGGCTTGGGCATCATATTTGCATTGTTGACAAATAAGGCATTCTTTGACAAATTGTCTAATCTTTGTTTTCATTTGTGGCCAAATGAAAGTAGCACTGATTCTGGCTGTGGTTTTTTGTATACCTGCATGTCCTCCCAGCAGAGAAGCATGGCATTCCTGCATTACTTGTGCTCGTAGAGGTGATGCAGGGTTGAGCAGTAACTTCCCTTTGTACAACAAGAGTCCATCTCTAATCTCAAATTCCGAAAAATCAGCTAAGCCTTGTTGAATCGTCCTATGTAGGTCTTTGTAAAATTTCTCTGTGGCATTCTCCAATTTTAATTGGACAACCAAATCACACTGCTGCTGTGAAAGTGCAAAGTAGTGGCCATATACTGCTTCAAGGTGGTTGTATTCCCTTCTAGACAAGGCATCTGCGACATTATTTTCCTTCCCCAGTTTGTACTCAATGGTGTATTGATATCCTAACAGTTTAGACAAATAATGTTGCTGTTCTGGAGTCTGGATCACTTGATCTAGCAGCTCTTTCAAACTTCTTTGGTCTGTTCGCACTATGAATCTTCTTCCCAAGATATATTGTCTCCATTTTTTTACTACCTCTGTGATAGCATACAGCTCCCTCACATAGACTGAAGCTTGTTGCATTCTCATGGATAGTTTCTTGCTAAAATAAGCTAGGGGATGATGTTCCTGTAAAAGCATAGTGCCTATACCTCTATTGGAAGCATCAGTTTCGATGATAAAATTCATGGAAAAATTAGGCAGGGCTAAAACTGGGGCAGTAGTCATAGCTGCCTTTAATTCATCAAATGCTTGTTGGGCTTGTGGATGCCATGCAAAGGCTTCTTTCTTTAGCAAATCCGTCATGGGTGCTGCCACTGTAGCATATCCTCGCACAAACTTTCTATAGTATCCAGTCAAACCCAAGAATCCCCGCAATTCTTTCACATTTTTTGGTACAGGCCATTCTAGGACAGCATTCACTTTTTGTTTGTCCATGCTAACCCCAGAAGCTGATATGACATGGCCTAAATACTCTATACGATTCTGAGCAAATGAGCACTTGCTCTTTTTTATGAGGAAACTGTTGTCTTTAATGGTTTGTAAGACGAGCCTTAAGTGTTTGCTATGTTCTTGGAGATTAGAGCTATATATCAGGATATCATCAAAGAACACAGTCACAAATTTTCTAAGGTAAGGTTTTAAAATGAGGTTCATGTTGGCTTGAAATGTAGATGGTGCATTAGTTAACCCAAAGGGCATAACTAAGAATTCATAGTGGCCTAAATGGGTTCTAAAAGCAGTTTTAGGTATATCTTCCGTTTTTACCCGAATCTGGTGGTATCCAGCTCTTAGATCAAGTTTAGAAAAAATAGTTGCTCCATGTAATTCATCTAATAATTCATCAGCAGTAGGGATAGGAAATTTATCCTTAACTGTGATATTATTTAAGGCTCTATAGTCTATACAAAATCTCCAAGAACCATCTTTTTTTTTCACTAGTAAGACAGGTGAGGAATAAGGGCTAGTGCTATGTTGGATAATTCCAGCTTGAAGCATTTCTTCCACTAATTTTTCAATCTCTCCCTTTTGGAAGTGAGGGTATCGATAAGGTTTCACATTGACAGGTTGGGAATTAGGAATTAGATGTATTTGATGGTCTAATGCTCTATGTGGTGGGAGTGATTTTGGTTCTTTAAAGATATCCTCATATAAAGACAGTAACTCATTAATTTCAGAACTAGAGCAAGATGTAGGCAGGTCACTGACCTTGGTTTCTATGAGCATGTGAACACAGGCGTTGATCTGGTCTTTATTATGCAGTTTTCTCAATTGATGAAGAGGTAGCGGTTCTGACTTCCACTGCTTCTCTCCTTGTAGGTGAACAGATTTCTCTTCCCACTGGAATTTCATGAAAAGATTCTGATAATTCACCTCAATAGTTCCCAGTAATTTGAGCCATTGAACCCCGAGTATTACCTCTGCCCCTTGCAATGGAAGGACAAACAAATCAACTACGAATGAGTGTTTCTAAATTTTAATTGGTACCTCAGTACATACACCTTCACAGTTTAAGGTGTCTCCATTTCCCACCATGACTCCAAATTTCTTGTAAACATTTCCCACTGGAAGTTTCAGCAAATCCACCAATCTTGACTGTATGAAGTTGTGAGTACTGCCCCCATCTACTAGAATTTGAATCGAATTATTGCCAATTGCCCCAATAAATCGCAGTGTTTGAGTCATTGGCATACCACCTGATAAGGCATGAAAACTAATGTGGGGAATATCACCATCAACTGTTGCCCATTGTTCATCAGAATTGGGTATGTTTTCTGAGTCCTCCATTACTTCTTGGCTAACTTCTGGAGCATCCGGAGAAATCAACAAGTGGATGGAACTTTGACATCGATGGCCTGGTTTGAACTGTTCATCATAATAGTAGCAAAGATTTTTTTCTCTTCTAGCTTGCATTTCACTCTGTGTTATCCTCTTGAAGGGTGGTTTGTATGCAGGCCTAGGGTTGGAATTAAAATTGGAGGAGCTGGCTGAGGATTTGGTGACCCCACTAAAGGGCTGTTGCAACATGGCAGGTGATGTGTGGCTGTAATTTGATTTGTGTGCAGTAGTCTGGGAAGTAGGTTGTAGTGAAACTTTTGGTTGATAAAAGGAATATGGGTTAGAATTCTAGTTTAAGGATTGAAATTTGGTTTCATACAGCTTAACATAGGTATAAGCTTTGGTTAGGTTTATGGGTTGCAATAAAACTACTTCATGTTTAATTTCAGGCTTAAGACCCGAAATAAAGCAGCTCAGTAAAAATGAATCCGGAAGGCCATGAATCTTGAGGGAAAGATTTTCAAAAGCTTCTTGGTACTCCATGACAGAGCCAGTTTGACAAAGTTTGGCTAATTGTCCTTGAGAATCTTCTAATTCCAATGGTCCAAACCTAGTTTCTAAGGTTTTCAAGAATTCAGACCANGCTGTAATTTGATTTGTGTGCAGTAGTCTGGGAAGTAGGTTGTAGTGAAACTTTTGGTTGATAAAAGGAATATGGGTTAGAATTCTAGTTTAAGGATTGAAATTTGGTTTCATACAGCTTAACATAGGTATAAGCTTTGGTTAGGTTTATGGGTTGCAATAAAACTACTTCATGTTTAATTTCAGGCTTAAGACCCGAAATAAAGCAGCTCAGTAAAAATGAATCCGGAAGGCCATGAATCTTGAGGGAAAGATTTTCAAAAGCTTCTTGGTACTCCATGACAGAGCCAGTTTGACAAAGTTTGGCTAATTGTCCTTGAGAATCTTCTAATTCCAATGGTCCAAACCTAGTTTCTAAGGTTTTCAAGAATTCAGACCAAGTAGAAATAAAGCCATTCTTATGGACCCATTGGTACCATGCTAGCGCTTTTCCATCTAAGTAAAATGATGCTATTTTCATTCTATGATCTTCGGGTGTTCCATGAAACTCAAAAAATTGTTGAATCTTAAAAATCCAGCCATTAGGATCACCTCTTTCAAATTTGGGCACATTAATTTTTAAAGGTTTTGAGCCAAAATTGGGAATTCTTACCGAACCATCACTCTCTTGATGAGCTCCTGGTGATGAATTGCCCAACGTCTCCGTTCCTCGATTCTGCCTCATCTCCGTCTTGATCGTCTTGAGTTCCTCCATAATTGCAGCGATGCCTTCTTGAAGCTGACCAATTGCAACCTCATGGCTGTCGAGCCTCTCTCTGGTGTTTGCTGCCATTGTTGACTCTCAATGAAAGCACCAATTGATGCAAACCAGAGAGAAAGATGAAGAAATAAAGAGAGAAAGAGCAGGGCGAGAGAGAAAATCAGAGAATACACTTTCAGTAACTTCTCATTATTCTGAATAATTCTCTTTCCATCCTTCAAGTCTTATTTATCCTCTAATTACAGTTATTGGCTTTAACTAAAAACAACTAACTCCTGTAACTAACTCTCACCTAATCAGCTTGCATAGTCAGCAAGCCACCTTGGCTTTACACACTGCCTACTTACTCTTTTATTAGAGTCAGCCATTACATCACTACCCTTTTCCTAAACTCTGGTGCATTTGGTTAGAGTTAATTATCTGCAGTATAAATCTGTACAGAACATGGTGTTCAATGCATTTACATAATAGGTCACAGAATTTTCTGTTCAGTACATGTTGAACTTGCAGCGACAAACGTCTAATTTTTCTATTTGGTTTGAGGTAAAATCTTAAGATTTTTTGTACGGACTTCTAATCTCTTAATTTTGTATTTTACTTGCAGAGAAACATGGCACATGCTCATATCCCGTGATTTCGAGATGAATACAATCATTTCCTGTCTATTTCAAATATAATATTACTGTCTATTCATAGAATATCGAACCTCTGTATCGTCTAGTTTCTTTTGTGTTTCAGATTTCAGTAGGCAATAAGCTCTTGTAAGAATGGAAATATATGACTGGCCCAGAAAAAAGAGGTCAAAAAGACGCATAACGGCGGCGCCTCCAACGGAGGAGGAGAAGTATCTACGGTCTCTGGAGCTAGAGACTGAAATAGCAGAAGTTCTCTACCGTCTCCAGAGAAAGCCCAAAATGCACGACGTGTTCATTAGCTTTAGAGGCGAAGACACTCGTAGGAGTTTTGTCTCTCATCTCCATGCCACTCTAGAATTTCCATTATTGTTTTCTCAAGAAATTATGCTGGTTCCAGATGGTGTTTAGAGGAATTGGAAGAAATCATGGAGTGTCAAAGATGGGGAATGGAGGTTTTGCCGATATTCTTTGATGTGGATCCTTTAGAAGTACGACACCAGAGGGGCACTTTCGGAGAAGCATATGAAAATCTTACGAAGAAAAGGTCCGTAAGTGATGATAAGGTATGGAAATGGAAGAAAGCACTCACTGAAGCTGCGAATTTGTCTGGATTCCATTGGAGAAATTACAGGTAATCTAGATTTCCAAATTTCCTTTCTTTGACAATATGACTCATAATAGATGAGCATTAATAGTCTCTACTGTTATTTATTATTTATTTTGATGCATGCTTGAGATAATTTGGAGGAGAACAAGTTCAATTCATATCCCCCCCCAAAAAAAAAAAAAACAACAACACATATAAAAGTAAGGAAGCTATTCTTGGTGATCAAACAAATAGTCAAGAGATAATTTATGTAACTAAAATTTGGGGAACGTTTGGTTTTCAAGATTACATGTAATGAATCTTATCCATGAGTGCATTGTTTTGCCTTCTGCACCTTTTAGGTCTTGATCATTTATATCGTACTTCAAGTTGCCTGAAATTTTCCAAACTAAAAATAGCAGCCAAGTTTAATCAATTCAAAGAATTTTTTTTTTGTGGTTTGGTCCATAGCTTAAATTATCTCATTGTTGTTTTGATAATTTGTGCTGTTAATAGCAAGTATTATTCTCTTATCTCTTATCATGCTTAATGTTTTTCTTTTATTTGATTTGCAATTGTCGTCACTAGGACTGAAGTCGATATCATTGACCATATTGTTGAAGATATTATAATGAAACTTGACATCAACTTATTGTTTGTTGCTGAGCATCCAGTCGGAGTGAAATCTCGTGTGAATGATATGATTACATTGCTAAGAGGGAGATCAAATGATGTTCTCATACTAGGGCTGTGGGGAATGGGAGGAATAAGAAAGACAACAATAGCCAAAGCAATTTACAATGAAATTGGCAGCGAATTTAAGCAGAGAAGCTTTCTTGCAAATATTAGGAAAACTTGGGAGGAAGAAAATGGCAAAGTTAATTTGCAAGAACAACTTCTTTCAAACATCTTGAAAACAAGAGGGACGAAACTACAAGGCGTTGACTTTGGGAAAATTAAAATAAAGGAAAGCCTTTGTCGTGAAAGGTCGCTTGTTGTACTTGATGATGTAAATGACGTTGACCAACTATTTGCTTTGTGTGGTAGAGGTGAATGGCTTGTTCCGGGAAGTATATTGATCATCACAACAAGAAATGAGCGTTTACTTAATTTCCGTGGAGTGAAAAATGTACATGTACATGTACAAGGAATGAAAGCACTAAACGAAAGCGAATCTCTTGAGCTTTTCAGTTGGCATACATTTAAGCAAAAATGTCCTGAAGACAACTTCAATGAACTCTCAAGAAATGTAGTTGCTTACTGTTGTGGGCTGCCACTAGCTCTTGAAGTTCTTGGCTCCTATTTGTTTGATAGGGAAATACCAGATTGGGAAAGTGCATTGGCGAAACTTGAAAGAATCCCCCAAAGTCCAATTACAGAGAAGCTAAAAATAAGCTTTGATGGTTTAAGTGATGATACTGTGAGAGATATATTCCACCATATATCTTGTTTTTTTTATTGGTATGGAAAGAAATTATGTCACCCAAATATTAGATGACTGTGAACTTCATGCACAAATTGGAATAAATGACCTCAAAGAACAGAGCCTCATAACTGTGGACAAGAAAAACAAACTTTGAATGCATGATTTATTGCGAGACATGGGATGGAAAATAATTCGTCAACAATCACCAAAGGAGCCTGGGAAGCGTAGTAGATTATGGTGTCATAAGGAAGTACTTGATGTATTAACAATACATACGGTAAGAACTTTCTCTATATATAGTTTTGTTGTGATGTTCAAATGTAGACAAAACAAAACGAAGATCAATTATTTGATTGCTATGCATTTGGTTTCTTAAAACACAATGTTCAAAAGTTTGGATTTAATTTGAATCGTCATGTGCTTCCCAATTTTACCCCCAAATTATGAATCCATAACTTATATCATATCTCATTATTCTGGTCAATCTGTTACAATCATGCTTGAACTGGCGGTGTATGTACTTCTTTTTTTTTCTCTTCTAGCAAGCAACTAATAAAAGAACCCCTTTTAATTTTTCTCTTTATTTCACAGGGAACAGAAGCTGTTGAGGGACTTGCATTGAACATGCCTAGTACCAATAATGTTCCTTTGAGTACTGAAGCATTTAAGAAGATGAATAGACTCAGATTGCTTCAACGTGGTCATGTACAACTTGACGGAGACTATAAATATCTTTCAAGAGACCTAAGATGGCTCTGTTGGCATGGATTTCTTTTGAGTTACATGCCAGCCAACTTTAATCAGGGTCGTTTTGTTGTGATTGACTTAAAATATAGTAATCTCAAAATACTTTGGAAGAAGCCTATGGTAATATTTTTAACTCTCAATAATTACTGATATAAAGTAACTATTGCAATCTATCTCGTTTTCCACTTTTCCTTGTTTTGTTGTAGCTGCTGGAGAAGCTGAAAATCCTAAATCTCAGTCATTCCCATTACTTGACACAAACTCCTGATTTTTCAAAACTACCAAATCTTGAAAAGTTAATACTGAAAGATTGTCCTAGTTTGTCTATAGTTCACCACACCATTGTAGATCTCAATAATCTTCTTTTTGTAAATTTAAAGGACTGCACAAGCCTTGTCAATCTCCCGAGAAGTATCTAAAAGTTGAAGTGTCTGAAAACTCTCATCCTTTCTGGTTGTTCAAAGATTGATAAGTTGGAAGAGGATTTTGAGCAGCTGGAATCCTTGACAATTCTATTGGCAGATAACACTGCCGTACAGCAAGTGCCCTTTTCAATAGTAAGGTCAAAAAGCATTGCAAAAATATCTCTGTGTGGCCATGAAGGATTATCAGCACATGTGTTTCCTTCTCTCATTTGGTCTTGGATGTCACCATTAAATTATCCCCAGTCCCTTGAATCATTTGGGACCAACTCTTCTATAGTTTCTGCAGCTTTGCAGGGTGATACTTTTCATGGCCTATCGTCAAACCTTAATGACCTTCCAAAACTTAGAAGTCTTTGGGTGCAATGCCCACAGCACCTGCTAACTCAAGATGTAGCAAGCATTTTGGATGCATTTCATGTGACACATTGTTTGGAAATGGAAACAATACCAAATGTATCACAAATTGCACATGTGGAAACTTCTGCATTAGTCACAATCAAGCTCACATTTCAAGTTCAGGAAATTCATTGAGTTCTCTTCTGATTCAAATGGGATTATGCAACAAAGTCAGTGATGCTGTTAGAGAGTGCATTTTACAGGTTCTTTTTCTTTAAATTTTTTAATTGCTTAAAGTTTATTTTTCCTTTTTTTTTTCTGAAAAAATTTAGTAATAGCTAGCTTTTGGAAAATTAACACACCAAATGAATGAATAAACAATAGAAAGGATTCTTTCTGTATTAAAGAGAAATGCAGGAAGACCCTGCTCTAGAAATCACTAAGAGGGGAGGAACTTCAAACTTCCTTCTTGCATTTATTTCTTTTATTGTCATTCTTCATTTTTACTGAATACTCTGTTTATAATAATATTGATTGTTTAAAACACAAATAATAGTGAAATAGATGTTTGGTGCTTGTGTTTGTGATACAGGGACCCCCTTTCCTTTTTGGTGACAATTATCCTCATCAGGGAACAAAATGTCGTGTCGTTTCGGACGAAACGCACGAAAATTTTCGGTTTCGGAGGTGAACGACACGAAACTACACTTCAGTTCCGAAATTGAGGAATTTCCATGGAAACAAAGCTGTGTCAGTGAGTTTCGGAGGAAACGAACAGAAATGGCAAAAGTTTCGAAGTACATGTACGAAACAAATTCAAAAAGCCAAGCAAAAGCAACAGAAAAATGAAAAGATGAGACAATTTATTCAACAATTCATGAACAACAAATAAATTGAGAAAGGACAATAATTTGAAAAGTTAAATAAAAACAAATGAGACAGTGTGTCTCCATATATTTACAATCTTCACAGATTCTCAACTCAATCAAAGAAATGAGAACTAAAAAATTTATATCCCATTATTTCTCAACCTCCACCAACCTTCAACTTGTTTGTGTGAAATAGAGAAAAATTTTGAAGCTGCTAGCTGCGTGTTCTCTGCCTGAAAGTCAATTTCTCAACCTGAAGGATAGTCTTTCCTTGCATCTAGCTCTTTGCCCCTCTCGATCTTGCATCTTCTAGCTCTCTGTGATTTCTGGTTCTCCAGTTCTCCTTCATCTCCGAATATGTTATTATTCCTGATAAGTGAAACTTGAAAGAAATATAAAACCACTTGCGCACATGGTTTCCCTTTCAATATTGCTATTTATTTTTTTTTTAAGTTTTTGGTTGGCAGCTGACAAGCTTCACGTTGGAAGCTTTTTATTTGATGAAAATTTGGGTGAGATGCTTGGTGAGAGACACGGAGAAAGAGAATAGAGGTGGGGAGTTATAAGACTAATTAGACTTTTTATTATACTTTTAAAAAGAAATGAAAAAAGAAAATGGAATTTTGAGGATAATTCTTTGTTGATTATGTATTGTGTAATTTGAAACTTAAAGTACAATATGTATTTTTTATTAAGTTTTATGTATCTTAAATGTTTTAAATATTTTTGGACATTGATTATATTAATGTTATTTGGTTAAAAATGTAATTATTCAATACTATATTATCTAATTTTATATATTTTTATTAGTATTATTATGTTAAAATCTTTTAAAATTATTTAAAACATTTCTTAAATTTTTTTTCGTTTTCACAAAATTTTCGAAACGTTTCCGAAATATTTCCGTTTCTTGAGTGACCGAAACGGTACCTCGACACGACATTTAGTTCCTTGATCCTCATTGGTTAAATTACACGGGTGAAGGATCTTCAATACCGTTTAAAGTCCCTTTAGTTAGTGGTTTTACCTTGAAAGGGATGACTTTCTACATTCTCTATTCCTCTAATTGCATGGACAATGTGGCATCTGACTGTCTTAAATATATGTTGATTATTAATCTGACAAAGGGTATCATTCAGCTTCATAAGAGAGATGCAATAACTACCTATGAAGATGAGGAATGGCAGGGCATGATATCAAATCTAGAACCTGGCGATGAAGTAAAGGTTATTGTGGTGTTTGGAGATAGATT
>QAOA01001431.1:32684-45500 GCA_003255065.1 Cercis canadensis
AGACCTAACATATATACAAACGAGTACTCGCCCAGCTTACAAAGAACTCAGACGTAATTCACAAAATAAAACATTCACTTGCAAAATTTAGTCAAGAAAATATCCACACAATAAATCCTCCTAAAACAACAAAGCAAAGGAAACAAAAGAAGAAAACATCAGCTGGAAAGAGCTCTGCGATCTGTTTGTAAGTCCATAAGATGCCCCCCATCACCATCCCACGTGATTCACAAACTTCCAAATTTTACACACACATATAGAAATTCCAAACTTTCTCATAAAACTTAAAAAAGCAGACAATTTACAGGCCTAGATATAAACCTTCAAATAAAAACTGGGATTAATACAATTAATTGGATTAACCTAAGTCCCCTAGTTACCTCGTGAGAAGGAAAACGGGATCAGAATCTAGAGCTCAAGCTTGAGTTCCTCTTTTTCACCGGAGAGGAAGTGAAAAATGTAGGGGGTGACTCGAATAACGGCAACCCATGCCCCGAAAATGGCCACCTGAGTCTTTAGCTGCTTCAGGGCTTCAACCTTATTTGGCCTCTGGAACATCCCAGAAAACATGGCTTCTCTGATGCGCTGGTAGACGGGCTTGACTTGTGTGAGAGAGATGAAGAAGCTAAAACCCTAGAGCTTAATGCTTCTGTGTCGAGGGGTTTTGGATTCAATTGCAATTGGAAAAAAAACAGGTATAGGTTGTCGATTACATGGCGAAAGACGGAGGAACGGAGATCGTCTTGCCATTTTCGTTGTCTCTCTCCTTTTGTCTAGGCAGAGCAGCTGAAGCCCAGGGTATTTTTGGAAATATTATAGCATTCCTGGATATCGTATTATATTTCAAGTTGTCTGCCATCTAAATAAGAAAACATTTATTTTAATTTAAAAAGTCCCAAGAAATTAAACACAACATAAGAAATATATATGTAATGGAAGAGTTTAACAAAATAAGGCACATAATATCTAAAACAGGAAATCTTTATTGATATATATAAATGCAACGTACATATTTTGATAACCACTTGTACTCCTCAATACATCCATGAATGTATATGATGCTCATGGCATTGCCTGGTACAAATTTATTATTTAGTCATAATCTTCTACCAAAGGCTGCTTGGAATTGCACTTAGGGTTAGGGGTGTAAACCAAACCGGATAAACCGAACCAAACCGAGAGGGTCGGTTCAGTTTCTATAATTGAAAAACCAAATGTACCGCTTTGGTTCTCAGTTTTCATGAAGAAAAACCGAGATTGAACTGAACCGAACCAAGATGCACAATACGACATCGTTTTACTCCCTTTTCTTCTCTTCTTACCTTCGTCTTTGACTCTCTCCCAAGTCCCAAAATGAGAAATCCCTAGCTCTCCCTCTCACTTTCCCGAGGTTTCTTCACTCTCAGTCTTGGTGGCTACTGGCAGTGGCAGAGCTTCCTTCTCCATCGCTGGTTATGCTTCTCCTTCTCCCTATCTATAATTTGCCGACGGAGAAGAGCTGAGATTCACTCTCAGTCTTAGTGTCTACTGGCAGTGGCAGAGCTTCCTTCTCTATCGCTAGTTAGCTTTTCAATTTTTAGTATCTTCCTTGTCTGAATTCTATCAATTCAATGTTGAATTGGCTGAATGAAATGGACGGTCTTTTAGGGTTGAGATCGATCTACCACACAAGTCCAGTTTTTGGGAATTTTTGTTCGTTTCCTTTGGAATTTATTTTCATAGTTTAAAATAATGGCACAGTGCTTTAAGTATGTGAACGATTTGTGTGATAAATTTGTCTCTGTAACTCTCGATTGGTGGACTCCTCAGAAATGTGATTATGGTAGATGTAGTTGGGGTCTTGCTTCTCTGCTCAATCTGGTATTCTTCTATTGTCCTTTTGGAGAAATGGTTTTCGAATCTGTAGGGTGTTTTTAGAATGTTTCATTTCACAGTTCATTATGACAAATTTGTAAGAGATTCTTGTTGAGTTAAAATAGAAGGTTAGTGAACTGCTACACAAGATTTTAGGTTCTAATATAATTTTTGTGACAGGGGGCTAATCAAGTGATTCTAAAGTTAATGTTAGCTTTTACTCTTTCCTTGCAAAAACCGACTAAACCGGCCAAACTGGACTGAACCGATCGGTTCGGTTTGATTCGGTTTTACTCTAAAAAATTTGAAAAATTGAACCGATATAGTTTGGTCGGTTTGGGGTGTAAACCGGACCGAATCAGACCAATTACACCCCTACTTAGGGTGGTAAAGTCAGCGTCCAAGATGTGGTAATAACAAGTGGCTCCCGAATGAAAGGTGGTTCTCTCCGCAGCAGTGGCGGTGTTAGTGCAGAAGGTGGATTTTCTGTTCCAAGTTCATCTTAAGCAAGTCCTTGCTGCTGCTAGGTAAAAACGAGAGCACCAAGTAAACACACAAGCAAGGCTATGCGTGACATTGTTTTGAGGTCTAACAAAGGTGCAAAACATATGGAAAAAGCAAAGCTTTTATACTAGTTTGGGGAATATGGCAAGTAAGTGGTAGTTAGAAGTGTGCCTAGTTTGCTTTGCTAGAGTTAATATGGGTCCCATTTTATGGAAAGTTGGAACAAACATACATAAATTAATGTGTAATGCAAAGGTACGTAGTAAAATGCATATTCTTCCACCAAACGTTGTTCAGGATAGCAACATACATAATTACATGATCGTTCTCCCCCTCAACTGTGACGTAAGGGCGGGTGGCTCCTGAATGCCTGGTCCACCTCGTGCTTTGAATGGTTTACAGACTGTACACCCCTGTGATAGGCCCCAGTCAAAGCTATGAAAGAATTAAGTAGATAGAATTCTTCTTAGGGCGAGAATGAGCCACAATATTAGTTTTCAAATTGAACTCCTCTCTCTTGCATACAAAAGTAATTTAAATACATAAGGGAAAAAACTACTTTGTTCCAAACTCACAACCACAACTGCTAACAGTAAGGACTCTACTACTACCACTTATTCACATAGCAAGAAAATAGCTAATAAACTCTAGACTAAGTATTCTAACTGCCTATGCCAGCAATAGTCGCTCACTACGTGCTCCTAAAGAGCAGCAAACTGCACTATCATGTGCCCATTTTTACTGTAGCAACTCAACAACTCATTAAGGTGGGACCAAAATTATTGTAGCATGTTTGTCTCACGTGCTTCACACTTCTCATGCTAGGAACCTGAGATTCTTCTTGAAAACTCTTTGTAGAACCATAAGAAGTTTTTTTATGTCATGTAAAATTTTGGGGTCAAATTGCATTGACGTGCATTCCCAGAGTTTTTTTACAAGTTTCCCCTATTTTATGTTTTGTTTTCTGTCTATACTATTTTATTTTTCTTTATTCTTCCTTGTGTTTACTTGTTGTCCTTTCTTCATTTTTGGAACCATTTGTATGCTAATTAGGAGTGTATGTTGATTGCCATGTTTGACTAAATGTTATTGCCTTACTTTGCATGTCATTTTTATGCTTTTATTTTGACTCTTAATTGCTGCCACATATGCTTTAGTATTGCATGCATTTTCACTATAAGTTGACATATTCTTTGTTTTATCTTTTCCATTTATTGTGATGTATTGTGACTGCTTAATTGTTTATGCATATATAACCTTTACTTTCTTATTTTGAGCTAACTAATATGTGTTTCATGTAAAATGAAGTCATAATCCTTGGCCCATTAGCAAAACCCTAAGGCGATTCAAAGGCTCGAAGAGCTTTTGTTTATTTTGATTACATTTTTCAATTATGCACCCCTTCCCTATTAGACAAAGACAAGTGTTATAATACTTAAAATCATACATTTGCATAGCATTTAGGAATATGATTGTTCGCTTTGTATCCATAGGCCCCTTATCTATCATGGAGGGATAAGGTGATCCATCTGCATATAAAATGGCCCACCCTATTATTCCTAGGTAAGGATAAGCGTCATCCTGAAGGGCGTCATATGTGAAGAACGAGTAGAAGGATTTAGGACACGTTAGTTGCATGTATTTCATGTTTAAATTTGCCGTCAGTAATTCTTATTTACTTTTATAGTTTATTATTCGAGGGATGAATAAAGTATATTTTTTGCCATTTTATGATTCGCTCAAGTAATTTCAAGTAACCATCTTTTAGACGGGTGTTGTGGGGTGCCTAATACCTTCCCCATACACAAATTGACTTCCGAATTTTCTCTGGTTCGTAGACCATTTTTTTTTTTTATTCGCTGTCAATCTTTATCCCTTTTATACTCTGTCTTGGCTCATTTTGTTTCCCAAACAAATGCAAATAGTAAGGACAAAGTTTTTCCATTTTCTTCTTTCTTATCTGATGTAATAGAAAAGTCATAAGCTGGCTTGTTCCATCAAGGCTTCAAGATTCCTAATTGAGTTGCTGCATGAAGTAATTATTTCTCAGATGGGATATCCAAACAGCCTTTGACCACTATTTGAATCCATCTCAACTACCTGTTACTGAACTTTCCACATTGCAGCGTACTGCAATGCCAATTTAAATCATTGGCTAGAGTTTCAATAACTAGACTAGTTACCTGATTTTTCAATCATATGTAATTAATTTTTTTCGTAGTTCTATTACATTGGCGGTGAGGCTTCTATGTAATGCCTCAGGGAACGAAGAACTTTAGAAATCCATATAGAAACTTCATTATTTACTAAACAGGCTTTAGAAGTTCAGATCTCTATCTTTTCTTTGCTCTATTTTTGTTTTACTCCTCATCTTCTTTCCATTTGCAGTGTTGCTAAATAGTCTTTATTAACTTTCATAATATGTAGTTTCCTTAGAATACTTTTGAATTTAAACTGATTGAAAGTTTGGGAAGGACTGACATTTCTAACTTACCATCCAGAGGACTGGTAGTGAGGGTGCAAAGAGTATAGTGGACAATGCAATTGAAGAGAAAAAAGCTATTTCATCTTCTATGTCCAGAAATTCATTTCTCAAAGCTGATTTAGGATGTTTTGTTGGACCCAACACCTTCACTGTTGTGCAAAATATAATAGATGCTGTGCAACAGAAGTACCAGTTTGAAGGCCTTCCCTCTCAAACTCCTGAATTCCAAGTGTTCTTCAATGGTCATGCATCAAATGATTTCAATTCCCTCTTGGCCTTTCTCCCTCCTGATAGGCAATACTTTGCTGCTGGTGTACCAGGATCTTTCCGTGGCCGTTTATTCCCTGACTCTTCTCTCCACATTTTGCATTCTTCTTTTTCCATCCAGTGGCTCTCAAAGGTGCCTGAAGAATTGTTAGATAGGAACTCAATGGCATGGAACAAAGGGAGGGTTCTCTACGCCAATGCCCCAAATGAAGTGGCTGAAGCTTATGCTGCCCAGTTTGCTAAGGACATGAAAAATTTTCTGGATTCGAGATCAAAAGAGCTTGTGGCTGGAGGTTTGATGGTGCTGATTGTGCTTGGTACCCCCAATGAGATCTCTCATTCTCCTGTTTCAGTTGAACTCTTGTTGGACTTGCTGGGGTCCAGCCTCATGGATATGGCGAAAGATATAAGTAGTTGAATACAGATTTCCTCAATCGATGTTATGCTGATGAAATATAGAATTTTGATGTTAGCATAAACTACGCATTAAGAATGGTTTGTTTAATCTGCAAACAGTAAATGAGAACACTGTTTTAGATATGGTATCTCTCTACTTTTTGATAATCTTTGTTAGTTTGCTGAGTTTTGAAACAAAGCTCAATTATAGCCAATCTTTGCCACAGGGTATGATAAATGAGGAGCAAGTGGACAAGGTCAAGTTGCCTGTGTTTCTTGCCTCACCAGAAGATATGAGAAGGTCTATAGAAAAAAATGGGTGTTTTATCATCGAGAGAATGGATTTAGTGATCCCCTTAAGCTCAATTAATGCACAAGCATGCACAATGAACTGCAGGGCTACCCTGGAGGATATAATTAGCAAGCATTTTGGAAGTGAGATTATTGATGAGCTATTTGGTCGATTCCAGAAGAAAGTTGAAGAGTCCTTTAACTTGGTAGAAGAGATATTCACCAAAAGAAGAATCCAGCTTATAAAAATTCTGAAACGGAAATAGATTTCAGGTGAGCTTTTAAATAATCTTCCAAATTTCTGTATAATCATGCCATACCTATGTTGAGCTTCAGATAGAAAGGAAATTAAGAGTATTTGATATATTTTTAATAAATCTGATGTAAACAACAAAATGAAAATTAATTGTGTGTATTACTGCAAAAATATTGTATAATTGTACTCATTCAGCTTGTGTATTTGCTGGCCTCTTATAATGAATGAAACTCTAATAATAATCATGTTACCTCCCTTTAAGTTCTACTATGTAAATCTTTTCTAAAATTATCGCCAAAATAGGGAGGCAAAGATCATGATCAGGGAGTGGTTTCTATATGATAAAATGTGTATGATAATATAAAATTTCTTTGTAGGGTAATGTCAGTTGCACAGTTTTAGATGTACAAAATTGCCCAACTATATAAGAAGCTGTACGAGTTCAGGTGGCATTGACAAAACTATTTATTTTTAAACTCAAAATGCGACAACATGTACAGTTGTGTGTCTGCTATCAAAAAATTGTGTAACTAGCATTACTTTATCTTGCTTCTGCGAGAAACTACAAATATTTTGCTAGAAAATTTGAAATTGTAATGCACTTTATTTTTATTTTTCACTCTTTATCAAGTATCAAGAGTAATGAAACAAAGAAGTTGAAAATTAGATTGGAAAAAAAGGACTTTCTTGATTTTTTAAAATTTTTCTTCTTAGACTTTTCTTATTTTCCTTTCAATTTTATACTCTGTGTTTTTTTTTTTAAAAAAAAAAAAACTACAATACTAGTTTAGACTAGGGGTGTTCACCGGGCGGGTCAACCCGCACAAACTGCCAGACTCGACCCAACCCGTAGATGGCGGGTCGTTGAACCGTAGGTGTACGGTTCAGTTTGGTTCTCCATCAGTTAAACCGCAAGGATGCGGTTCGGCCAATGGTTTCACAAATCCAAACCGCACTGCATAGTCATAGAACATCGTTGTTTTATGTATTCAGTAATTTGATTAGTAGGGTTTTCACATTAGGTGGTCTTCATTTCTCTTCTCCCCCAATTTTAGAAATATCGAGACCTAGCCCTAACCTCCGTTGCCCCTCCCCTCACCTCGCCCCTCCCTTAACACACTTTCTGAAATTGAAAGGGAGCATGAAGAGGTAGCAGGGACAAGAGGGGAAGAGCAAGCCAAGAGTGAAAGACGATAGGCTCAGCAATTTAGCCGATGAAGATCTCCATCGCATTCTCTCATGTCTTGATACTAAAATCGCAGTTCAAATTCCCCACAATGTTCATGTACACCTTCTTAATTTTGGTGTTGAGATTCCGTTATAGACAATGGGCCCCAATCCACATAGACCCAAGAGTCTCCTACGTTGATGTTGTGAGTCTTGACGAACTAGATGAAGAGTTTGATGGGTTCCCCACCACACGATCTGCTGACCAAGTAAGAATTAGATATAATAGGCTGAGGGCACTAGCGGCCTTCAAACCAGTGTCCTCAGTAAGAGATGGAGTCATTTTTGGACTTCCCTTCCCGTCCTCCATTTTAGTATTTGCTTATTTAACAATGATAGTTTTTTCTATGCTTTTGTGTGCCATTTTCTAAAACACAGAGGCACTGTCAATGAATTTTACCTTTGAGTACCACAAAAATCCCCCCTTTAATACTTCTCTGCAATCCTTTGTAGAAAAAAATCTTAGATTATTTGTATAAGATTCACGCTAGCCTTCAACATGTAAGGATCTGCGCTGATTGTGCAACACTCAATCTTTGGAAACCCTATAATTGAAATGCCGCACAACAGGTCTTGAATACTTAAATTTTAACTTGCGAAACAGCCCAAATCGAACCGAACCGGTTCATTGCAGTTTAGTTTGGTTTCATATCCTCATGCAGCCTAAACCGAACCGAACCAACCCGCATAATAACCTATGGTTCGGTTTCTGGAACTTGGTTCAAACCGCCCAAACCGAACCGTGAACACCCCTAGTTTAGACTTTGCTAACAATTAAGTAAGGCTACAATTGGGGTATTGGCCCAATATTTGATGGGCCTACTAAACATTATACCGAATGTTTATGAATTCGAGTTTTAATGGCGAACTCTCAAGCCCAACATTGACTGAATATCAGGAAAAAAAGAATACCAAATAAAGTTCTTTCATGCTTGACTTCAAGTCTTTTCTAAATATAAGTAAAAAATATTCTGTATTATCTTTGGCTAGTTTTTAAATATTTAAAAATAATAGTGGCATACTGGTATTCATACCACAAGTAAAATTAGTTTTTTGTACTGTTTGTTTTATTGGGCCCATATATCTATTAGTAAAACAAATTACAATAATCATCCCAATTATTAATGCTACTTGTTATTGATAGCTTTATTGTTTATATTGTTTTATTAATATATAAATATGTTACAAAATGGGTTGTGACAAAGTGGTAATAAGGTCGTGATCAAAACTTTCGAGTTTCGTGTTTAAACTTGTAGTCATAGCCAAAGTACTAATATATATAGATTTTTTATGAGTCTTAAATAAGTAATCCTAAATCCTAATAGTCTTCTATAAGGTTGAAGTCTAGCTTCAAATCTTTATTCTACCAAATTTTTTCAGGTAAATTAAAATATCTAGCTTTGTGTATTTAATGACAAAAAAAAGTAAATAATGACACATTTTCTAGTCATAAAAATTAAGGTATTTAATGTGAAAGGTTTTATTTATGCCATATTTCCTTCCCTTTCCCAATGTATTGCATTTTTTTTTTTGTAACAAAAATAAGAAAGTAAAATAAGCACAATAATTTTGTCATTTAAATTTATAAACAATGGATTTAACTAAATTAAGAAAATAATTTACATGTCCTGTCTCCATATGGCTACACATATGGATTCTTTTATTTTGCGCTTCGGTTTGAGTAATGTTACTCATACACTTGAAATTCATATTTTTCTGTATCTTGTAGACCCTAACTAATTCAATTTACACATTACAATTCTAATTAAATCCATTCAATTTTTTTTCTTCTAAATATAACATTAAGGCTTATGATGTATGGAATGTATGAATTTGAGGTGTATAAATAACATATCTCATTATTAATTAGTTCTCTAACTTCGCTAGACCTTTTTCATCCTAGTGATTCCAAATTTCCACAACTACCAATTGAAATTTCACCACTCTTCAAGTCTTCATATGTGATTGATGTGTTCTCCCCCCATACAAGCACACATGATATAATTGGCACAATAATTTCTCAAAAAAGGGTTTACGTCGCAAGTTCTAATTTATATTCCTCATATAGCTAAAAATTTATCTCTGGTTATTTAATAATAAAAAAAAATTGATATGTACCCCCATTTTTGCTATACTTTTAAGAAGAAGAAAAAATTTCACCACCGAACTTTCGAAGAAGTTTTGTCATTTTCCTCTTGCCAATATCATAACTAGCTTTAATCAATGAGGTCAATGAATTCATTTTCCCATCTTCTTTCAAGTTTTAGTTGTTTTATTATACTAACCAGTCTTCAAAATTGAACAACATTATCATTTAGCAGTAAACAACTAATTAACTAGCCTACCTAGTATCACTAGAATTCCTGAACAGTACCCTGTTGAAATTAGTAAAGTAATTTTCTAGAATAAGTCTCTTCATTTCTCAAGAAGCTTATTTACTCAATAATTCTAGTTTAGTGTGGTTCATGTATAATGTCTCTTTGTTTCTCAAGAAGCTTATTCAACAAATTCTAGTTTTTAGTGTGGTTCATGTATTAGGAATTAATTAGGGGGATGAACCTTTTCTCATTTGAGTCCTATAAATACCTATGTAATCTTTCACTTTTGTGTATCAGAAAAAATACAAGTCTTATTCTCTTATCCATCATTAGAGTTCTATTCTTTTCTTTGGCTTGCTTTTCTTCACCAAGTTTGTTGATCTTGGGCTAGTGTAACACTGTTGCACTATGGTTTCTCTTTATACCCATTGTCAATGAAATTGATCAGAAAACAAACAACTAACGAAACAGTGTCCATGTGATTGATCAGCTCGATAAACAGCTTTCTGTACAATTATATATAACAAAAGGGTAAAGATATATTTACTTATTCGCTAACTAAGAAATTAGTGGTAGACATTCTTGAGGCTGCTTGATGAACTCTATAGGATATAGGCATATATCACTTTTTCAATCCATCCACTGTTTCCCTCATATAGGATATAGGCATATAGCACACCATCTGTCTATGCCTTCCTAAGAAGTGATGGATAACTCAACTAATTACAAAGGAATAATATGAAAAATTGTAGGGACAAAAACAACATACAGAATAAAAATGAAGTGCTAACTCTAATGATATGGATAAAAATGCTGCTTCGTATGTGTTTATTTCTTCTTTATGTCTAAGCAGCATCCTCCAAATTGATTATTTAAAAGCAAGGTACCAGAAATTTGATCAAACAAACATTACAAAAGGGAAAAAAAGAAAGAACTAACATTACTAGGTTTTACATAGAGATAATGAACCATCTTATGACTTATGAGGTAGCAACACAAACTTGAAATCTGCATGGAGGAACAAAACATGCATAATGGCATTCATCAACACCACTCGTCTCCATCTGTCCTCTTCATTACAATTCCCACTGTCAACTCATTGAAAAGAAAGCACGCCTCCAACTCTTCCTGGATAACAAAACCCCAATAATTCCACAGAACCCAGTTGCAAAGCCAAGCGCTATGACCAAGTAGAACAACACTTTTTCAAGCTCATTGCCGTTTCCATTTTCATCTTCAGAGCCAGTAGTTTCACATCCTTGAAGAGAACAATCATTAGGACACTTTTTTGCTAATGGAGCTCCACAAAGATATGGATTGCCAATGTAGATAGATGGATCATCAAGACCTAGAAACTGATTTTCTCTTGGGATCGGTCCTGAAAAGTTGTTGTAAGACAAGTTCAAGTGGCTTAACCAAATTAAATCAGACATGGTTCTAGGAATTGTTCCTGAAAGTCGGTTGTGAGAAATGTCAACTGATTCTAGTGACTTCATTATCCCTATCCTGTTTGGCAATTCTCCCGACAAATAATTGTAAGACAAATTTAGGCCAAGCAATGCAGTGAGTGAAGTTATTCCTTGAGGAACCATTCCAATCAAATTGTTACTTGACAAGTCCATGTTGACCACAAACTTTAGATTTCTAGTATATTCAAGTTCCATTCCTTTGATGACTTGCATCACCTCCTGTTCGTATCACTTTAAATACTTGGACTCTCTAGGAGATGGGGCAATGGGAGCTGTTGCCATACTTTCTTCATCCAACACTACAAGAATAAGGCAGTTTTCCAATGGAATAAATTTTATTGAAATTCTAACGGTAATTCTAATGGAATTACATTACCATTAAATTTTTTTGTCAGAATTACTATTGTAAATGTCTAAATTTTTTTTTAAGAATTCCAACGGAATATACTGTTAAATTTGTTTTCAATTTTCTTTTTTTTTTTTATTAATTCCAATGGTATTTTCTATGGTAATTTTTATTTTATTACCGTTAGAATCATGTAAATTAATTTCCACCCTTCACCAGTCCTCACATTTCACTTTCTCAAGTAGGAGTGTTTCTGAAATCCCTACGTTAGCAATTTCCCTTTCCACCCTAGCCACTCTTCTTCGACTACTAGATCTTCAGAAATCAGAATCTGAAGCTCTCCTTCTCCTTCTCCTTCTCCTCTCTTCTCTTGTTCTCTGACTCTCCCAGGCTCAAATCCTTACTCCTTAGCTCTCTCCAAAAGTTTCGAACGACTCAGCGGCCGCATGGTCAAAAAATAGAGGCAACACATAGCTTGCTTTCTGATCGATCGCACAAATCACAACCAGGTGATAGCCATTTGATTTGGAGGTGCTCTCCCTTCTATTCAACGCCAACCTTGGGATTCTTCTCGCTCTTGATATTTCTTCTGGTACTAATCTTTTATGGGTTCCCTCTCCCTTTTGTTTAGGGTACTTTTGCTATATTTGTGTTTGTTTTGTTTAGTTGGTGTTCTGATTTTCCTCAATAATCCTAGGTTTATTTACGCTCATACATGAATTTATTCCTTTTGATCTGCTGAATTGATTGTTTGGTCACCTAATATTCAACTGAATTTTAGCTTGAGGGATATTTATCTATTAGCCGAAAAAAGAAAATGTCAGTTCCAGGGGTTGGCATTGGCAATTTGCTTTAGTTTGACTGAACGTTTGGGGATCCGAAGAAATTGGTTCCTCTTGTGTTCTAAAGACTTTTTTGCTTTTCTGTCTATCAGTAAAATTTAACTGCTTGTCATATATATTTAAATTTTTGAGATTCCAAATTGTCTATTTATGGTTTCTGTTTGGCATACTACTTTATGCTATTTGAATCATGAGTTGTTGTTGGCAGTTGTGGGTATGGTTCTCTTGGAATTCCCAGCCAAAGAGGGGATAATTATGAATGTAGAAATATGAAACTTCTTCTCAAACAGCAGCAAAGGGTAATTTTCTTTCACTGTCTTTTCTATCTTTCCTTTCTTTGAAAGATTATATTTTGTGATAAAATTGCTATCCCTGCCAGTCTTCATTACCCAAGGATATAATTTCTCCTCTACCATCCTATATGGGATATAATTCCTATCTAGTGTGGATGATCCATCCATGAGGATGTGGATCTGCTTAGAATTTGTATCCCTTGCAATATTCATGCTTGGTGTTTGTGTGTCTCTGTTCTTTTGTCTGTTAGTGTTTCAGATGTTCCTT
>QAOA01001431.1:52446-174946 GCA_003255065.1 Cercis canadensis
AAGGAGGAAAAAAAAAAAAAAAAAAAAAAAAAAAAAAACTCAATGAAACATGACTCGAGAAAACTTTAGAGTGCAAGAGAAAGCTATAAGCAACAGAATCAACAAACAATCAAGTATTAAATTTGATAAAAAATAAAGCATGTTTTAGACATGGAGACTGAACTCGATACCAGGTGGCAACTATCTGAAATACTACTCCCCCCACCCCCTAATGATCAAATAATGTTTTTGATAAATGTATGTAAAATTTAAGCGATTCATAAAGGTTGAGTAAACATTATCCACATCTAACTTTACTAGATTCCACAAACCCAAAGCAAAATTAATTCTGACAAAACAATAGAGGTTTTTCTGTCTGTTCTTTCTTTTTTCCGAATTAATTCATCATTCAACACAACAACCTCAACTTTTTTAACAAAACATGCACTAACATCAACCAGGGAGAAGAATCAGAACATGAAACGAATTTACATTCAAAAATCAAAGGTAAAGAGGTAACAAAATTGAAGGGAAACTCACATGTCAAGGATATGGAAAAAAACGGAAATCAGAACACTGGGTATGACCTTCTTCGCACAACAATGGGGGAAATTGTTCCTCCTTCAGCAGAAAAGCAAATGCAAATGTGATTTCTCAGAGGAAATGCATCCAATGGCTCGAAATAGGGACTCGCAGAATGCCCCCAACCCAGTTCGCGATGAAATCGTCCCCTTCCTCCCTCTATCAGTACGACGCCGTTCAGATGTTTTGGGCAGATGGAGACTTCGGTAAAACGACGCCGTATCACCCCTTTAGTTAGTCTGGCTACTCTATAAAACGACACCGTTTTTACGCAAACCACGTCAGCAAATGGTGCACAGCCGTGTCAGCAGGCCACTTCAGCATCAGACGGTCACGTCAGCATGTTGACTGCCACATGGCATAGACCGTCAAATCTGACCCCTCAACCCTAACGGAAGACGAAATTGTCAGCAAAATTAAAAATTCAAGGACCATTTTGTCAGCGAAAATTTTTGAATGACTGATTTGTCAGTGAGTGTATTTTTCAGGGACCAAAATGGGGTTTAACTCATTGAATAAATGATGACAAAGACTTTAGAAGGACGAGATAAGAAGGTGATTTTGAATAAATGATGCCAAAGCTTCTTTCTTATTTATGAGATAAGAAAGAAATTGTATATACCTTCTCACATCATGTTGGAAAGTGTATCGTCACGCTTAAATTTTTTAGTAACTTTATGAAAAAGTAGATTTTAAAAATCTAACTGTTGAATTGAAAGTTTTCATGTAGATAATGTTCATAAAATTTAAAATTAATTGTGTTTTGGCAAAAAAGAATTTTTTTTTAAAAAAAAATCTTTATTAAGGAGATTTCTTGATTGAAGATTCTCCACCAGCAGAGTGTTTGGTTTGAATATGAATCAACATTAGCAAGCTGAGGAACACTGTTTTGATACCATGTGAGAAATGCACCTTATCTGAATATAAGCATCACAGAAAGAAAATATTTTGTTGCTCTGAAGTTATAATAAATCAACAATAATTACAGTTATCATACAAAGTACAAACAATCAAAATTTCTCCTCCTAATTTTGAACTTTGTAGAGAAAAATGCAAGGATTCAAGACACGACCTGGTTGAACATCTTGAACTCACAAGCGGTGAAAGCTACAACTTCTGTGCCTTCCTCGTCCCCAATTCAGAGCTACCAGCTTGAGCCATTTTGGCTTACTCAAGAAATGAGTTATGCCCAATGCACTGCCACTTAAAAGAAAATGAGAGAACAAGAATTATTTTAGCATATCCAGATCTCAATAGATGTCAACAAGTCATTACTCAACACTTAGACATAACTACAAAAAGAATTGAAATGGGTAATCAGTAGCTTAAATTTATGTAGATGATAAGAAGCCAGTAAAAATATTTGTGCTAATAATTTGAGAAAGGTAATTCCTCAATTTTCAGAACTTATTAGCAAGATCTGTATTTTTAAGTTAATTCATAAGATGTTCTCAATTTGGGGTCAACTTTTTGGTTTGGCAAGTTAGGGTGCCTAATATCTTCTAACTTAGTTCCCAAACCTATGCTTTGATTTAAAAATCTATTTTTCTTTGTTTTTGGTACTAGGTGGCAACTCCTAAATTATACAGAGAGTCTTAACTGCCTCAATAAAATTAAATATGTGGTTCGTACCACTTTGTTTCATCTAATAACCACATTTAAATTTTTGTAAAATATTGTCAAAATTTTCTCTAGCTAAATAGCATTACTTATCCCCTAAATTATTTGGCTTGATTAAGGAAAATGTGTATATCATAGTAAATGATCTTCAATTAATGGAGAGTTATTCAAGGAAATGAGAAGGGAAACAACTCTTGTTTACTGCAACTCATAAAACATGATGGTTGATATATCACAGTGAATGATCTTTAATTAATGGAGAGTTATTCAAGGAAATGAGAAGGAAACAACTCTTGTTTATTGCAACTCATGGTTGATACGCTAGCAAATGAACTTGCAGAATCCAAATTTGAGTTTCTTAGAGCTCAACTAGGAGTTTTCATCAAAAGTGTCAAGCAGGGCAATATTGGAGGCTGATCTTTTTCTTGGAGTTTCAAGCTTTAAATCTGAATGACTTGGATATATGTAGAGTTTTTTGTATGTCTAAAAAGCACAGATAAGCATGGACTTTGTTCTTTAAAAAGATTGTGTTATATTTTTTTGCTTTCTTAATTATGTTGCAGAAGTTTTCATGTTTATGATCCCTATCTGTGCTGTTTAGTCATTCTGTGTATTACATTTTTGCAGGTCACAATCTCGATGAACTGTTTACATACGTCAAGTTTCATGGTTGACTGGAAATTTCTCACAGTAGAATTGATTTGCTTCCACTGTTGGAAATTTGGGCACCACATTGAGGGTTGTCGAGATAAGTTTCCTTTGCAGGAAACCAACAACAATTCAATGGAAGGTTCTGAGGGTACAACTAAATACCTTAGGGTGCATAACAGAAAAGAAGATCATCTCATCACCTCAGCTAGGTTTCACTTAAGAGAGTTCATATTTAAAACTATATCCATCTAGATCATTGGTTTCTTCAGTTATGTTGGTGTTGATAACTAAATTACATGGTATGTTTTTTGTGTAGTAAGTTAATTATTTACGATAACCCATTTTTCTGCTGGTAATCATATTCAGAATGGAGATACTATTTCTCTTTATAATCCTTGATCCATTAAGTTTTACTTTTGGTTTTTCTTACTTGTTATTACTACAGCTTTGTGTTTTTGCTAATCATCAAAACAGTAAAGTGGCTTGGGATTCAAGGGCTTTGCTTCTTGAGAGCTTCAGTAGAGAGGGGAGAGAGATAGAATGGGTGTGGGTTTCATGGCCCTAAGTTAAACACTAAAATTATCAAAAGAACTGACAATTTCCTTTAGGTCGTCAGAGGGAATGATCGTCAATCCATTTGACGATTTCCCACGTGCATTTTAAAAAAAAAAAATAAAAAATTGGCTCTGATGCTGAGTTAGCAAAAACAATCCCATAAAGGAGAAATAGTTTCAAGGTCACCCCATTTCAGTAAAGAGTTTTAAAAAATACAGTATTGTGGTAAAAAAGCCTCAACCTTATCTGAACATTGCATAGGAGATATATTTATGATGTCCATATCTTATCTATATATTTTTAATTCTACTTCTATCCTATACACAAACACAAACAGCATAATTTGGCCTAGAGATATCTTGAAAAGGTTGAGGTCTCTGATTCAAATGATCATTTTTCATATCTTCAGTTAAAAAATTTAGCTCTATTTATGAAACCAAAGAAAAAAAAAAATTTATAGCAAGAGAGCCAAGAAAAGTTGTATTATTTACCCTTGAATACTTGGGGAATGTATAAAGGGGTTGTACTGCTGCATTGGTATAGAAATGCAATATTGATAGTTTTAAATTGTTGTCTGCAACTGAAATATTAATAGTAATATTGCTATGGCAACAACTTCCAAAACTTCAAATTTTCCCAATTGCATTCTACATTAATGACCTTGTTTAATGAAAAGTTAGTTAACCTAGGATGTTGAATATTAAATTTTCTTTCTATAAGAAAGAAAAAATGATCCTTTGATAGTTAGAATTTTTCTATAGAATAATAATCCATCAAAGATATAGCACTGGTAACTATTAATTCAAAAAAAAAAATGTAGAAAATGGCAACCTTAACCCTGTAAATAGAACAAAATCTTGTAAGATTTTCTTGGGATTTGATAAGATGTAAATAGGATAGTGATTAGGTGTAAACTAGGGTTTTATGTATGATAGAGATTGTATAATAGAGTTTGTATGTAACTCCTCTCATGTATTTGCTTCGCGTTAATGAAGAACATATGGTTTCCCTTTTTTCTTTATGGTACAAGAACTACCTTGCTTCACAGCATTGTCAATAGGCGAAGGTCTATGAATGGCTTTATATATAACCCGCCATCTCGGGTGAAAGCTTGGACAAAGCAAAGGCTCATCTATACGTTGTGCTAAAATTTCAATTTAATTGAGAAAATTGGGGTAGAAAGAATTGATTTCCTAACTATTTGGTCTGATACTATATCAAGAACCGATTCAACCCAAAAGCTTAAGCTGTTAGGTAAAAAGTGAAAGCCCAAGAATAATTTTATATCTAACCAGCATCAGCTCTTTGAGTCCCACCACAAACACATCCAGTTCCCTTTCTTCTTTAGGATTTCATGATTTTCCTTTATTCCAAATGAAAGTAATATAATACTCGTCTTGCAAGGAGATCACCTTAACATGGCATTTTCAAGATATATTGCATTCTCCATTTTTTGCATGTTTGTATGTGTAATTGAGATATGATTGGCATGTATATAATCCCGCAAGAATTTTATTATATTAAGAAAATAAAGATTTAGATTATAAAATACAAGAAGAAAACAAATTTACAACCACTAACCAAAGATCCTGCCTTACATATATTCAGTGCATCTAACCCTAGAACCCAACCCCCAACACCAAAATCCTGACTTTTATATATACAGCAGCAGCAGTAGGCCAAATCAAACAACCTAGGCTGACAACATGAAAATCGCTTCTTCACTATTAGCACATTCCACATTCTTACTACTTAATTAGCAAGGAGGGGAATAGATATCAGAAGCAGATGATGAAGATGATTCTGAAACCTGAAGAACAAATACTAGAGATTGTGGAGTCTCCTAATTCTGATGATTGAGCTACCACAGTTACATAGGTATAATACTATGTCATTCTGATTGATTTTTCCATTTTCTGAAAAATAATATCCACCAATTCACATTAATGTTCCTTGTAGGGTTTCATTGATCTATTTCTACTTAAGATGAATAGTATAAAAAGTTCAACCATGCATTGGATCTGGTATTATCTTGAGCTGCTTGAATGACCATCTATGTTTCGATACTTTTTCTCCGTACCCAATATTTCTGGAGGATTTATGCTAATTATATGGAACCATTTTCCATAGGACCATTTACAACCGTTCAAATGATTGGATGTGTGATTTATTGTATTTGAATCTACGGCTGCTGGAGTGATTGTTTTTTTTAAACAAATACATACCAGAAATTACAAATACTCCTACATCAATTAGGAAGTACTTGTTATGTCGAAGTCAAAAAAGAAAAATTAGCTGGAACTATTTAACTTTAATTTGTTTGAATTTGATGAAATATTGTTTGTATTCTTTTACTTACTTATTGTCTATCTTCATGCAGGTATCATAAACAGCTAGTAGTCATTATCATTAATTATTATATACGTAATTTTTCCGTTAATCTATCGGGCATGTGTGTATTACTCAAATTCATGAACTACATAACTCTATATCTATCATATTAATGGTGGTCAGGAGTGGTTTATATCAATGTTTTAAAAATCGGACCGGACTAGGCAGTCTGACTAGTCCCCGATAAGAAAACCGGTCTGGTTCATACCCTTAAATCGATGTAGCGTCTGCTTGGAAAATTGGCAGAAATGAAGAGAAAATTGTCCATGCATAGATTCAAACCCCTTTCCCTTGATTCAAATTCATGTTTTGTCACTAAAACATACAAACTTTTGAGTATATTATCACATATAAATATATTTATTAATAGAACCGTTAGGAAATTAATTGAAACAATATTCAATGGCTTTGAACATACTATCTCTTACTTAAATAAAATTCACAATCCAAACCACTAGGATAGCTCGAGACTCAAAAATGATTTATTAACTATTTAATAGATTTATTTAATGTTATATATTTAAATATGTAAAAATTATAATATATAATCACACATTACATATATTTTAACTTAAGAATTTTTACTAATTTCTGAAAATTATATATATTTTTTCTCTTAGTCTATTATGCACTATTTAATTGGTTTCTTAGTTATTTATTTATTTTTTTTGGCTAATACTATGTGACTTTGTCTCTCTATATTTTTCTTGGTATTATTATCTAGTTATTTATTTATATATTCTAATTATTTAATTTTGCTATATAAAAAATTGTGAACTTCATTATATTGAAAGTATGTGAACTTATAAGAGATGTTGAGTATTGGAACAATTTAATTTTGTTATGAGACACCATTTTAAATTAGGTGTATATAGATTAGGATTTTATATCGTTTGATTTTTTGTTATTTGAATATTTAAGTTTGAGACTTTCACTTATAAGTTAAGTTTGATGATTTGTGCTTCATTCTCCATGTTTTATTCTTTGTGAATTTTTAAGTTTGAAAAAAGTTTCGATTTAACCGCTTCGACCAACGGTCTAACTGGTCCAACCAGTTATTTTTTACCACACTGATTCGATTTTTAAAACATTGGTTTATATCTCAAATGATTAAAACACTATGTCTTGTGTTGAGGTGCCTTGCATTATATTTTGGTTTAGCCTTTATTGAAGTCCCACATTGCTTATGTCTAGTGGGTGTTAGGGATAAGGTTTATATAAATAGCTACAATTTTGTAGAAAATATACAAGTGAGAGAACCTAGGTGTATTTGGGATCTAGGTAAGAGTGAAACTACTTTTGTAATCTCTTATTTTGGTGAATATTTGAGGTCATTATAACATTATTTTCGGGTGTTCGAGGTCATTATAGCATTATTTTCGGGTGTATTCAAGAAGGTCTCTGCATTGGGATGTTAATTTTAAGCCAACAGAGAAGTAGGTGAGCAGGCCTTGACAATGACGTGCACTAAAGAGAGCATGAGCTGCAGTGTGCAATGGCTTTATTTATCAGCTTGATCCTGTCTTCCATAGAACTGGATCTCGGCCATTATTGCTTAGCTCTTGCCTTTCCTGCTCTTTGTGCCAGAACATCTGCATAAATAATGAATTCCCCATAAGTATGTACTCATATACCCCATCTGTTTACGAATTAATTTGTTACAGATAAGTGGGGGTGAAAAATGTGCACAAAAATTAGTACAATTTATACAATTATGCAGGCTCAAGAACAACATAATGTTCAAGGTAGTTTCAACAATAGGGACACATGTCGGACTCGTTGATTCCTCTGAAGATATATTTTGTCTCTGCGTAGTGCTTGGATCTTGTGCTAGTGGGTTTTTTGAGAATGAGTTGGATTCCCTTTCTTCACCGGAGTTCAATGTCAAGCAGACTTAAGTAATCACTTGTTTAATATTTAATTAGGCTTTATAATTTATAGCCCACATGTAAATTTTTGTAGTTAAATCTATATTTGCTTAATTAGTATTGAGCTAGCACTTATTCTAATATATGCTCAATCACTTAAATAATGAGGCTTGATCGTGCAAAGGCTATGAACATTCTAGTGATCCAGCTAAAGGTCGTTCCTTTAATTAATGAAGAGTTATTCAAGGAAGTGACCCAACTCCTTACTCTAGTCAATTTTAGGTACATGTTACCTAGACTCTTTGGTTATTGATATTTATGAAGTTGACTCATTTCTTTGAATAACTTCATTAATTGAAGAAAAGACCTTTAAGATCATTTACTAGGATATGCACAGCCTTGGCACGATCAAGCACATAATTTAATAGATTGAGCAACAATTAGATAAATCTTGTATAAGTGTTAAGTAAATAGTAATTAAGCAAACAAATATGACTACAACAGTTTACATGTGAGCTACAATTACAAATCCAAAATATTAAACATGTGTCAACTTACAACATAAGTTGCTTTCTTCTTCTTTTTTTGTGGTTTTCCAAGGTATCCTCAGGCTTTGCCTGGGGCTGTCGGGCGCTAAAGTGGGACTTTTATCAAGAAAGTTTGCTGCATCCACAAGGTCTCGAACTCGAGACCACTTGTTTAAGTGACCAGAACCCCTTCCACTCAAGTCAACTTTCGTTAGTAGGTGCTTTCTTCTTCTGAGATTGAATAAGAGCGTTGCAGTTTATTCTAAAGGAAGAAATTAAAGAGGTTATAGAAACCTTTGACGCCGAGCTCTAATGAAGAAAGATAATCCAACATATACCCAAAAAAATCAACTACCACAGTAGCACAGCATTAAAGCGCAACAAAATATTTATGACTGCAACGGCTTCTACCATTAATGCTTTGTAGATCTAACACATGGGGCCAGTCCATATACACTATGTTTATACAAGGACTTTTTTTTTCTGCATACACATTTTAGCCAGATTACTATCATATTTCACACATTTAAATACATAAATTTTAATGAAACTTTAGCATACTTTCATGACATGTAATCATTATTAAACCAGAATCAAATAGTGTGGATTTTAAAGAAGACACAATGTTTGGCTAACAAATAGCTAACCCATATAGAAGAGACAGCACAATCAGCAAAACATATACTCACTCAATAAAACAAAATTAGCAACAAAAATAGATCCAATATACATATAAAGTCAAGAGCTTTCCACATGAACACAAGCTTGAAACTCCTCCACAAAGCTAGCAATTATATTTTGCATGAACGTGAAGCTTTGAAACCTTCCATATAGATAAAAAGAAAAAAAAAAAATCATCAGGATAGCTAGAGTTGGCAAACCGCCGGGCTCAGTGTGATGCAGAGAGTGATCATGTCCCATGTCCCACATCGGGCAAGTATGACCTAGGTGAAGGCCTTATATGTAGAGGGGCAAACCTTAACTGATGGACTAGTCTTTTGGTTGAGTTAGGCCCATTTACATCAATTTGGTATCAGAGCTCTGGTGTGCTTGACGGTGTGGGCGCATGCAGGTCGCGTGCTCAGGGCTGTCCTCGAGTTGAAGGTGACCTGTGACACGTGGACGTGTGTTCTTGAGGGAGGGTGGGAATGATGCAGAGAGTGATCATGTCCCATGTCCCACATCGGGCAAGTATGGCCTAGGTGAAGGCCTTATATGTAGAGGGGCAAACCTTAACTGATGGACTAGTCTTTTGGTTGAGTTAGGCCCATTTGCATCAATTTGGTATCAGAGCTCTGGTGTGCTTGACGGTGTGGGCGCATGCAGGTCGCGTGCTCAGGGCTGTCCTCGCGTTGAAGGTGACCTGTGACACGTGGACGTGTGTTCTTGAGGGAGGGTGGGAATGATGCAGAGAGTGATCATGTCCCATGTCCCACATCGGGCAAGTATGGCCTAGGTGAAGGCCTTATATGTAGAGGGGCAAACCTTAACTGATGGACTAGTCTTTTGGTTGAGTTAGGCCCATTTGCATCACAGTGTTCTTCCATCCCAACCATACACGGGCCACGGTCTAAAAGGGTCAGCTTATTTTTCTTTTTGTTTTATTTTTGTTAGAATTTTATTAACTATTTTTATTTGTAATTAGGCTAAAAACTAACAGGATTTAGACTTCTTTCTTTAGTGATTTTGGCTATTTCAAGCTAAATTGTTAATGAATCTAATTGAACAAAACATAAAGTAATAAATAAAACTAAAATAAATAATCAAATATATAAAAAGAATATGCATATAAGTGTAAATTTAAAATAAATATGTATAAGTAATTAAACAAATTGTAGTGGTACATGTATACTTTAAAATAACACTTACTAATATGATTTGGTGGTATACTCTAAAGAAAAAAGAAAATGGGCCAGCCCAAACCCAAATGGGCCACGGGCCAATTTGGGTCATACTAAATTGGCCCGGTTCTATTTGGGCTGAGATTTTTAAAATTCAACCCTCTTTTTTTTTTTAGGCTAAAAGGACCGGCCTATCAAGCTGATCCCATTTGCCAGCTCTAAATAATAATGGAATTTGAAACAGAGAAAAAGATAAACAAATAAAACCAACAAATAAAAACTAACAAATCTCCAGGATGCATTTTTTAAACATGAGTCTGAGACACAACTTAGAGAGAGACCGAAACTGAAGGTTAGACAAAATAGATATAGATTACCCATATTTATTGTTGCTCGATTTCAATAACATTAAATCATATATTTCTTTTTTCTTTTGTTTTTTCTTCAAGGGTCACCTTTTTTTTTTTTTTTTTTTTTTTTTTGTTTTTTTTTTTTTTTTTTTTTTTTTTTTGTGTTTTTTTTTTTTTTTTTTTTTTTGTTGCTTGGGAATAAGTTCCTATGTAGTGTCAAGAAATTCTCAATAATTTCACCAATATGAAAAGCTATAAGTTTTCCAATTAAGATCATTATGAATATATTGACATCCAATATCTCCTATTATATATTCTGTTGATGTGTCGTGTGGGACCTTTTACTAGTTTTATTAAAATGGGGAAGGGGAAACAATGAGTTTTTGTATAAAGGAGGGTATTATTTGCAATCCAAATGATTATGTCACATTCATAGATAGTATAGAAATAGATATAGATTCTAAATTTCAATTATTTTTTGTCGTGTAACAAAAAAGTCTAATTAGATAAGTTACAGCAAGACTGAAAAACAAAAAAAAAAAAAAAATCAACAAAAAATAGTGCCACATCAATGTTGAAATATAAAAGTAAAATTAATGGGAATGAGGATCTAATTTTTGAAAATACACTCCCTTGATTCTCTTTTTAATGGCTATCCCTGTACACTTAATCACTTACTAAAATGCACTTTAAACTAAGACTGGCGATGAGAATTTGAACTTAGGACCTCAGCCTTTATGCAAGGAGGAACCCCAGACAATTGTGCTATTTGTGTTTGTGTAAATTTGTAGTTCGGACTTTTTTTTTTTAAAAAAAAATCCTTGTGTAGTTATAATTGTGTTTGTAATATGAGTAGCATTAGGACCTCAATCTTTATGCAAGGGGAACCCGAGATAATTGTGCTATTTGTGCTTGTGTAAATTTGTAGTTCAGACTTTTTTTTAAAAGAAAAAAAAAATCCTAGTGTAGTTATAATTGTGTTTGTAATATGAGTAGCATTATTCCAAAATAAGGGTTCAAGTTTTTTTATCATTAGGTAGGTAGAGATAGATTTTCTTGTTGGGGATGTGGGGCAATAGGATTTGAACCTGACTAGCTGGATCTCAATCATTTTCGAATATCCCTTGAATAGTTGTGATGTGTATGCCTGTGTTAAGAGTTTGAATTAAATATCCCAAAAACCAAAAGAACTCATCACAAATGCTGCATTTCAACTCAATAATATTGTCGACTATATATAAAATTGGAAAATTATAGCTAAGATAGACAAAGAGAAAATATAACATTCAAACTTTTACCTAGGATGCAAAAGATTACCATATTCTATAACTACAAAACATAAGAGGCAACATATCTGTTTACTCTACCAAGAGCTTTGAATGGCCTTTGAATTGTGTTGAAGGCAAGAAAGAGCTGTCTAGTTGAATTCTTGCTGAACTCCAAACCCTATATTAAATCATAAATAGTTATTCAATTTCTCTACCCAAATTCTTGAACGATCGTTGATGTATGTTATACAACTACATAGTTGAGAGTCAGGAGGCATGGAACCCAATCCATAATCCACTGTTCCTCTAGTCAGCAGTGATGAAAACTGCTAATAGAGATACAAAATTAATTCTCATATAGCTGGTATGTTACAAGAAAATTTTGGAAAATAAATGTTCCCAAAAGTTGAACAAATAGAAAGTCTCTAGCACCAAAGAAAAAAAAATAAATAAAAAATAGTTGAAATTAGAGTACCTTTGTATTGAGTATTTGCAATGGTAATATTTGGCCACTCAAACTCATTGACGATGAAAGTCCAGAATCTTCACCTAAAATGAGAGAAAATTTTGTAAAGTTGTTACCATGTTTTGAGGACTTTTACATGCATTGCTTCACCCTTCTTCCTCCTTCCAATGTATTAAATAAATAATGTGCCACCTTCCCATCAACATGGTAGATCATACAATAGAACAATTTCACTATATTTCGCTATCAGTAGATCAGAGCTTTTCTTTGGTGCTACTGGTCCGGAAATTGAAAGGATCTTGCTGCTGGTGTTTCTCAATGCCAGTCTTTCTTTCTGTCTTGCGCCAACCTTAGCGCTGCTTGAATAACATAATTGTAGCTATAGTATAAAAGAAACATGGCCAACACTTACGTTAATGGACTTACTATTTCTCTTTACGGGCCATGCCTTCTTGAGTATAGTCTGGAGCTAGTTACAGCACTGCATTTGTCTAATCATTATTGACTCATTTCTTCTGACTTGCTATTGACATGGATGTTGGTCATAGGATGAATTATCACTTGCATGCTCTGGTTTGTCAAGGTTCTTCATTGACTCCAGCATAACCTCCCGAATTTTCTCTATACAGCATCAAATGTTTAGTTAAGCAGCAATTTTAAATACAAATAAATGTCGAGTTATGTACATGAATATAGTTTAAAAGCAATTTATCAAACAAATACTCCAAGGTTCAGGAACAAGTTATAGTGAAGAGGAATATTGGATTATGTAAAGGATGGTGGTCTCCACGCAAGTCATCTACTCACATATTGCTGGAAATGGCCCAAATCTTATGTAGTGACATAATATTGTAATAGAGGGGCAAAGGAATAGATAAATGAAGAAAGAAATAAAAGAATAAATCAAGGAACAAAACCAAAGTATCAGGGTTCAAACAAGAAAAATACACAAATCAAGAATAAAAATGAAAACCATGAAGTTCAGGGCAGTACCTAATAATCAAAAGCTCATCAGGTTTGTTTTTGTTGGCAGATTGTATTGTGCTAGTACCACAATCAGCATAAAAAATGAGGTTCTTCCTTGGTTTTCCATTGTACCCTTATCAGATTCAGCTGGTAGATTTTCCTAATAATTGTGGTGCAAAAAAATCATAAAATGGCATATATAGGAAAAATAAACTATATCAATTACAAGGGAGTATTCCAAGTGTAGATACCTCATTCTCTGAATTGGAGTTCGAAGAGTTTGACCTAACAGCCTCATCTTTGAGACACTTTTATTGAAAACAGACCTCTTGAGGTTGATTGGAGTGGCTTCTAGAGAAACAGATTGAAACAAATATTAGAGATGAAATCGGCACTGTTAAAAATGATAATGATAAAATGAAAAAATAAAGAGAAGAAGGAGAAGAAAGAGACTGTATACCAATGGCTTGATGATATATGTGCGTATATACCTCAAGAGTAGGACTGGGCACTAGAGAAGAATCGCAGCAAAACAACTTCCAGTGACGCTGGTCCGCTGGTGGTACCAAAAAAATATGTTGACACATAGTAATGTTACAAATATATATATATATATATATATATATAAGTAAATAAAACCAAGCAAGGTCAACTGACAAGTGATGGCCAAAGTCAGTGAAGGCCTTGATCTGATTTCTTATGTCCGACAGGATGATGTCCGAATTACAGCTTCTTCTACAGGAAGAAAATAGATATATAATAGCACTACATATTTGATCTGATTTATGGGTCATCAAATCTGGTCCCTCGGATATTCCAATCATCTTTTCTGTCTGTTTCTTCTTCTTCATCATCTTTGAAGATCGAACGGATATGCAACTTATCATCTCTCTGTAAAGAAAATTTTGAGAAGATAAATTGAGGAAAATATCAAATTGGATTTATTTTAATTAAAAAAAGAGAGTATGAGATCTAAATCTTGCTTGAAAATTACTAGATCTGAATTCGGGTTTCGATTTGGGTTTGCAGTTGTGAAGATGTTTTCAGAATAGTGGGAAAATGAGCTAATAGCGGAATGCAATTGTGAAAAATTGTGGTTGTGGAGGCTACCACAACCATAATATAACGGGAGCAATTGCAGTTGCAGACCGCAATTTGAAACCCTGATTTTAAAACAAATAGATCATAAAGTGAAAAAGAAGAAAATTATGCAAATGGAAGAGGAGAGCAGAGCTTACTGCATGATTGACAATGATATCAATGACAGAAAATGCCAAGATTAAGAGTTAATGATAGGGCGCCTCCTTGAAAGAGATGAAAACAGTAAAACCCTAAGAGATAGAAATATCTTATATAAACATATAATTAAGGTATGTTGCCTGATGTGAAACATGTATTCAAGAAAAAGCATCACGCTCACCGCATTTGAGGTAAGTGCCACCCATTGCAATTTGTCATTACGTCATGCCCTAGAGAACTCCGGCAAGAGTGTACCCAGTCCCTTGACCTTCCTTTGATTGAAAAAAACTATAAAACTTTGAGCACAAAATAATAAAAGAATCCATTCCCAATTCTGAGGACTGAAGAATGTAAACTGTGAATTAATTGAGATCCATTCCCAATTGGTATAAAATAGCTAATGGTATAATTGGTATAAAATTCAAATTAATAAAAATAGCTAATGGTCTGATTGGTATAAAATGAATATGGAAACTTTGAGCCCAATGTAAAGTCCTTTAGATGTAAAATTTACATAGTGATTCCTTCAAATTTTGACCTCTAAATGAAACTTTTATTAAGATTTAATTCTTAAGTTATATTCTTAGTAAAAGAATTTCCATTTATAGATCCTAAAAAATCTTGTTAGTTATTGTCTTCGTACAAAATGAATATTGATCGAGATTGAAGCTCAAAATAATGTTTGTTTGATATAAAATTAATATAATTTTTTATTTAGAAAATAATGCATAGATATCTTCTGATGACCATAGATCAAATTTTGGATTTATTTCTCACTTTTTACAACAAAAAATGAATCATTGTTGTTTGGAACTTTGTAAGATACACGAAATGGTTAAGAACTAGAATGTAATATGCTCTGGAGAAGGTAGGGGAAATTTAGGCCTTAACCCTAAGCATCATAGAATAAGGCTTTTAGAAAGTGCTTGCATGCATTTTGTGTAGTGGACTTATTTTTGCAACTACGCATAATGGAATATTGCAAAGTCTTCAAATGAAAAACACAAGTGTATGTGTGTTTGATGATGGAATACATGGTGACAATGCAAGGCCACCGTTTATGTACACTTTACATCTAGATGATTTTGATATGGCTAGGCTGCATTCTTTGGCATTAATTGATGTCTTGTCCAATTTACATTCATCTCATCTAAGCACATTCTCAGATTCATTTAACCACTTATTGGTAGGGAAAATTTAGGCCTTAACCCTAAGCATCATAGAATAAGGCTTTTAGAAAGTGCTTGCCTGCATTTTGTGTAGTGGACTTATTTTTCCATCTAAGCACAATGGAATATTGCAAAGTCTTCAAATGAAAAACACAAGTGTATATGTGTTTAATGATGGAATACATGGTGACAATGCAAGGCCACAGTTTATGTACACTTTACATCTAGATGATTTTGAAATGGCTAGGCTGCATTCTTTGGCATTAACTGATGTCTTGTCCAATTTACATTTCATCTCATTTAAGCACATTCTCAGATTCATTTAACCACTTATTGGTAGGGAAAATTTAGGCCTTAACCCTAAGCATCATAGAATAAGGCTTTAAGAAAGTGCTTGCCTGCATTTTGTGTAGTGGACTTATTTTTCCATCTAAGCACAATGGAATATTGCAAAGTCTTCAAATGAAAAACACAAGTGTATATGTGTTTAATGATAGAATACATGGTGACAATGCAAGGCCACCGTTTATGTACACTTTACATCTAGATGATTTTGATATGGCTAGGCTGCATTCTTTGGCATTAATTGATGTCTTGTCCAATTTATATTTCATCTCATTTAAGCACATTCTCAGATTCATTTAACCACTTATTGGTAGGGACAATTTAGGCCTTAACCCTAAGCATCATAGAATAAGGCTTTTAGAAAGTGCTTGCCTGCATTTTGTGTAGTGGACTTATTTTTCCATCTAAGCACAATGGAATATTGCAAAGTCTTCAAATGAAAAACACAAGTGTATATGTGTTTAATGATGGAATACATGGTGACAATGCAAGGCCACCGTTTATGTACACTTTACATCTAGATGATTTTGATATGGCTAGGCTGCATTCTTTGGCATTAATTGATGTCTTGTCCAATTTACATTTCATCTCATCTAAGCACATTCTCAGATTCATTTAACCACTTATTGGTAGGGAAAATTTAGGCCTTAACCCTAAGCATCATAGAATATGGCTTTTAGAAAGTGCTTACATGCATTTTGTGTAGTGGACTTATTTTTCCATCTAAGCACAATGGAATATTGCAAAGTCTTCAAATGAAAAACACAAGTGTATATGTGTTTAATGATGGAATACATGGTGACAAATGCAAGGCCACCGTTTATGTACACTTTACATCTAGATGATTTTGATATGGCTAGGCTGCATTCTTTGGCATTAATTAATGTCTTGTTCAATTTACACTTCACCTCATCTAAGCACATTCTCAGATTCATTTAACCACTTATTGGTTTCAGATTCTTGAGCAATTGGGGGTTTCATTGGCCTTGAGCTTGCTGGATTCTCAAACTAAAATGCATGAGGGTCCATTACGTGCTCAACTGCATGAATCCTTCTTTTGTAGATACTGACCCTGGATTTTCTCCTCTATAGCCCCTAATTTGAGCTAATTGTTCATGTCATCAAATAACTTCTTGGTTTGATCTTCTGACGAAGCAATTCATGATTTGTTTGAATTATTTGATTCATCCGTAGAAATTGAACTTGATGACTCTTTCATCTTCTCAACAATGCTATCGAGTACATTGGACACTTCACTTTCTGCATCAAGCTCCATTTTTTGTGGCATTGTTATTTGGGAAGCTTGTTCACTGGATTCAATACTAATACTATTTGCTATATGTGGTATTTCATTCGAAACAGATGAAAATGAAGCCGAGGAGGAGGAAGTTATGATTGATCCCTACTTGCATACTTCAGCACAAGACCGTATGGGTTTTGGAACCAAAGATGTTGCAATATGCAGAAGCCTGTCTTGTTAGACCAAGACACTTTCTCCAAAGAATACTGAAAAACTAATGACGGTCCACATGCATATCTAGAATTAGCTGATGATGCTCCCATCTACAATATATTAGTGAGACAGTTTTCTTAGAGGAACCGTCACGATCATAATCACAGCAAGCGCTATGATCGGAGCATGTTGTGAATTTGCTCCAAATCTTAAGTCCCACATTTCTTAGGATGAGTAACCCAAGAGGCGTTTCACATATAAATAGAAGCTTTAAATTTGTGATAATTAACCATCATCGAAGGGGTGGGCAGCCTAAAAGCCTTTAAGTGTGATTGAAGAAAAGAAAACATGAATACAGAATTTTCATAAGAATAAATTTAGGAAACAAGATAAATACATTTTGTATTTTAGTTTGATGGCTTTTCCTCTTCTTTATAAAACAATCACAACCATAACTAGAATCCCAGCTTAAAATTTAGACACAGTTCCGCCTGCGTTTTCTCAACAATTTGCATAAAAAAAGTACAATGGGAAAACCATCCTAAAACAGGTGCGGCAGGAGCACACATGACTGCCAAAGATGAGATCAGAAGACAAGAATGTTTATGGCCACATGGCTGCCAAAAGATTGCGAAGCTAGCTTCCTCAAAATTAGAAGGGTCCCTTTGGAGTACCAGATGCAATTTTGGAAGGGAAGAAAGAGCTGAAAATATTGTTCATGGCAAGGTATATATCCCAAAATTTCATGAGATACCCAGTCAATCCATCTCTTAACAAATATTTGGAGTTTACATCTACACTGTTTCAGTTTCAATACATGCTTAATTACTTCACATAAGAAAGCAAGAGCTCCCATCACATATAGTCAACATAACTAAGTTGATAAGGTGCCCTAAATTAACTTACTAAGACAAAGTAAAGATCAATAGCTACTAAATTACATATGTTAATGACAATGGAGTGCTAATACAAACATAGTAAATATAGTTTCACTTGATTAAGTGCGCTAGACTAATGAATATTCTTATATATTAAATATAAAATGTTAAATATTTTATGTATTAAACAAAACTAAATATAGTATGATGTTCTTATATATTCTTTTATATGAAGTATCTCAAATAATTAATTGTGTTAGACTAAAGAAAGATAACTTACAAGTACGTTTAATCAAATTAAAAAGATCATTATTTGTTGGTCACATATGAAACTATAAGCTTGGACCACTAATTTATATGTAGTTTTCCCATAACAAAACATTTTATATATATAAGACCAAAGTAACTTACTATGTCCTAGGATATGGGTGACACCTTAATGCTTTGCACCAGTTTTTTCAATGGATTGTTGTGATTTAGCCACGTGTTCACATTATGGATAACATGACTGACTTAAAAGGTATGGAAGAGGGATCCATATAATAATAAGAGTAAAACTAATGTTTAGTCCTTGAAAGATTGGTTCGGTGACAGTTTAGTCCTCCAAAGATTTTCGCCAACACTTTAGTCCTTGGAAGATTATTCTGTCGGCCATTTTCGTCCTCCGCTTGTTCCCGTTAATTGGACTTCACAGAAAAGGTCATGTGACCTGTTAACTGCTGATGTGTCCGTCAAATGCTGAGTTGGCATGCTTAAGTGGCCTTGAACGTCATCTCACAGCAGCGAGTGACGGCAAAGAAGAACCTGATCCTACGTGCTTTGATCTCCTCAGACAAACCATCACTGTTGGTGAGTGACAAACAAGATGACTTGGAATTGCTAGAAACGAAGCTTTCTCTGCAACTCTTTTTGTTCATGCTTCTCTCTTCCTTCAAGTCATTCAAATCAGAATCAAACTTAGAAAGCAACAAGATACCAAAGCACAAATCAAAATCGATCAGAATCAAGTGAGGAATGCGACCACTCCCCAATTGTTCACTGGGTTGCAGAGTAGAAACAGATTTCAAAATGGGTCTTGCTTGAACATTAAAAAAATGGGGTCGTAGTTGCAGGAAATACAAAATAATGTGGCTGATTAGCTCCACCAGCACCAACAGTGTTAGGGAACATGAAGAAAGGCCCAGCACTATTTGACACACCCATTGGCCAAGAAGGAACTAGCCCTCCTTGAGCGCTCGCAATGCCACCGCTAGTGGTGCTGCAACTGGCGGCGCCAACAACACCATATGGCATTGGAGCAATTGGAGCTAACCCATAAGACATTGAACTTTCATCGTTCACATCGATGAACTCATTGTTCGATGCTCGTCTCCTCTGTTTCCTTTGATTTATTCTTAGAAGAAGGGGAGTCATTTAGAGGGAAGGGAATATGTTTTTTTTTTCTCTAAATTAAACCAAAATGCTTGATTTGGGTTCGATTTCGGACTTCTTGAGTTACGTGGGGGAAATCACAGTCTAAAGTGCAGCTTAGACTATTCAAAGTTCAAGCACCTGGGTTTCATTGTTGTTTTGATGAAGAAGGACGCGATGAAAGCTAGAAATAGCGATGTCCTTGTCCGGCTTAGGGTTCAAAGTTTTGTCAAAGTAGTTTCAGAATTGTGTTTGATGAAGAAGGACTCGATGAACTAGTTTGGATGGATGAGGTGTTTACCATAACCACCAAAACACAGTCGTTTAGCTTGATCCCAGTCATTAGCCCCCACCATTTGCCACTTAAGCATGCCAGCTCAACATTTGATGGACACATCAACAGTTAACGAACCACGTGGCCTTTTCTGTGAAGTCCAATTAACGGGCACAAGTGGATGACGAAAATGGCCAACGGAACAATCTTCGAAGGGCTAAAGTGTCGGTGAAAATCTTTGGAGGACTAAAATGTCACTAAACCAATCTTTCAAGGATCAAACAAGGGTTTTACTCTAATAATAAACCATAATATTCTATAAAGATAAGAACTCCAAATTTTGTTCCTAAGAATCAATATTTAGTGACAATATTAATAACTTCACCATGGCTGTCGGTCTGTTTCGCGCAGACCTGCCCGGGCGCGCATTGGCACGGAGCCTAGTGCTAGTATTCTATAAAGATAAGAACTCAATTTCACTTGATCATTGGAACAAATTGTGGGACGTAATTATTTGGGAACACATGGTCCCAAAGGCGCTTTTAGTACAAAGAATCTAATAATGTTGTTGTTGTGCGGGGATTGATTGTAACTCCATTTCACTTGATCATTGGAACAAATTGTGGGACGTAATTAATTGGGAACACATGGTCCCAAACGCGCTTTCAGCACAAAGAATCTAATAATGTTGTTGTTATGCGGGGATTGATTGTTTTGAAAATGAAAAGGAAAAGTTGGACAAGACAACATACAAAGAAAACAATATAAAGAAGAAACAAGCCATGTGAGGTGTGAAATACGTGGCAGAACCTCAGTCACAACTCACAAGGCTCAAAATATCAGTGAAGGAAGACCGAAAGAAAGAGTAGCAACAGCAAGTCATCGTAATAATTCAGTATATGAATCAGTGACTCTGTGTGGTACTCACACTTGTGCTGCTTTGTTACCTCAAAACCACTTCATTCCTTCTTCTTCATCTTAATTCTTGTGGTGGAACAATGATCACGGCTATCATTGGAGACTTTTAATTCTTGAAAACAGGTAAATTCATTCATTAGAATCATTACTTCGTTGGCAAAGGGAGGGGGGATTATGGGGAGCCCGGAACCTATAATTTTCATTTGTATTTATAAAAATATTACATATATAAGTTCCAAACAAATCAAAGGTTAATTGACAAAAAATTGTTTTTTTAAAATAATATGTATATAAATGGAACTGTTTTAAAATTATTTACACAAATAAAATTTATTTTATTGAACTATAATTTAACAAAATGGAAGAAACAAACGCAAGATAGAGAACGAGAAAGAGAGGAAGACATGAAAGAGAGACAGAAAGAAAGGGAATTGAGACAGACAAAGAGAAAAACATGAAAGAGAGAGAGGAGCAAAGCGTAAAGGAAGAATGAGAAAGTGAAATATTGAGGGATCCGGCTGGATGGAAGTTAGTCGAATTTGAGGGATCCTGTCAACACTCATCCAACGGGATTACTTGGTTGATTACTTCTAAGATTCACCAATTTTCAGCTTCTTCTTTTTCTTCTTCTTAGTTTGTCAATTGTCGTCAACCTGATGGTAGTTAAACTGCTGGCATTTGGAGTCTTCTTTTGCTTTCTCTTTTGCTCTTCTTTCAAGAAAAGTAAAAAAGTAAAAAACTACCAAGTCTTGAGGTTAATTTCCTTTGGTTGGTTGTTCACCTTCTTTTTTCAGCAAAAAAGTTGTTTACCTTCTTCTTGGAAAAGGAAGAAGAAATTTTTGTATACAGAAGTCGGAGAGATTCTGGAATAATGCAGAGAATTTCATATAAAAGGTAAATCTTTATGTAAATATGACTTTCTAATTACCATTTGGTAAATGTCTTTCTCATTTGCTTTACTATTCTTGTCTTCTTCTTCTTTTTTTTTTTTTTTTCAGTTTGCAAGTGTTTGTTTGTTATTCTTCACCTTCTTTTACTACAAATTAACTTTGCTGGAGTTAGCAGGTAAAAGCTTTTATACGGCTTTAGTATTTTTGTGTTTTCTCTTCATTAGTCTCCTTTCAATAATAAGAATGTAATATTAGAAGGATTAAAGAATTTCAATTTGGTACAGCTCAAAAGTGGGAGTCTTCATTGTCAAAGGCATCATTTATTTTTGTAGAGGTCTTATCTTAAGCCCAAATCAGATGCCTTAAGTTCAAATCTAAAAGGTCTATTACACCAAAGACCCAAATCAAATCTACAACATATCACTCTCATTTTCCTCAGCATCTCCATAAATAACTCTTTTGTTACAGGTACGAGGCTTTTGACTCATATCTCATTAATGACTCATTTTTGGCTTTGACCAACCTAACTTAATATTCAAAACCCGAAAATAAGAGTCCGGTCCTTTCTATTTGTGCAGGTTAGCTCGGTCTCATCCAACTTCCGATATTCACCTAACCCCAAGTCCAACTCAAGTATCATCAATTTTGTTTATTATATTCGTTTATTCTTTATAACTTTGGCTTGTGTTCGTCTTATCTTGCTGTTGTGGTGAGTTGTGGATACGCGAAAGACATATTGTACTTTAACTTATTAAATTTAAGACCTCAATTTTTTTTTAGATATTTCTTGACCAGTTGTATTGTATGTGATTGGACACTCAAATACTTGCTTACTAGGATATAATGTATTTACCAATTTCAAGTAATTAATATCAGCCAAATCCTAACAACTGGGTTGTAGTTACCAGTTCATGGGATATGGTATAAATTTTAGATACTTAATTAATATCTTTTCAAAAGAACGTCCACAACATGATGAATTTAAATTTGATTAATTCCCAAAACTCTTTATACTCTCACTAAACATATAACTGATATATTACTAAAGTAATTAAGGTTTTTTTTTTTTTGTGGTAAGAAGCGATCAAGAGATTTTACTGATAGTAAAATATTTTAACTTACTTTTAATATGAGGTAATACTTGACTCATTAATAGGTAAAATCCCTTACACAGCCGTAGCATAATTTTCAAATGTATGGACAGAAGTCACAGAACCATTGTCTTTAACTTCTGCAGTAATGTGTTACACGAGAACAATGAGAAGCTTTCTACCATTTTCTTTTCCAAAATTCCTTACTTATTCCCACCACCTAAGTGTGTGTATAAAAAGGGTTCTATTCATGGTGTGTTGTGAGAGGGCGGAAAGCTGTGGTATTGTTCAGGTGCATTTTGGAATTCAGTTTGTGAGAAGCCTTGTAGTTTGTCGTTTGATTAGTGGAACTGATATGCTGCTTCTATCATAGACATATGCAATTGTCAACCCAAGTAAATTTCTGCATGCTTTTATGCAAGAGTGGAACTTAGGAAAATAAAATCCCTATTCTCATGACCGTGGAAAAGTTTTTTAGACTTAAAAAGATAAACGTGTTCTTCATTAATGGTATAATCGTAATAATGTCAAAATTAAAACAAACAAATAAAAAAAAAAAATAAATAAGACAAAATTAAATGGAAAGCATAAAATTAAAAAATTAAAAATTGCAAAGCACAAAAAAATGTAACAAAGTGAGAGATCAGAGAAGAAAACACTCAAGTTTTATGAATTATGATTCTTTAGCATTTTGTTTTCCTCTTTAGGCAAACAAGTGCAATGCCCCATGGGTATTGTCACAATGTCCCTGAAGGTCGCTAAGATGCGGATGGTCGATTGAATTTTAGAAAAAATATGGAGTCGCCACCAATTGTTTTAAAAAAATATGGTACAATTAGAAACATTTTTAATTTTATTCTTTTTAAATTGTCTGTGTAGTAGAGATTGGTTCGGGAATCTGTTTATGCGTGAGAAAGGTGTTAGGCACCCCATAACATTCATCTAAAAATGTTTACCCTAAATTAGCTATGCAAAGATAAGACAAGATGTGGCCAAAAGATGTCCTTTATTCATTCTCGTAAATAAATTACATTCACAAATGAAAGTACAGTAAATAAACGAGAAATGCATGAATTCTAACGAGCATAAAATCCTTCATCCCGTCGAGTGTATGAAACTCCCCTCAAGGTGGCGCTTATCTCTGTTTAAGTCAAATAGATCGGGTACGTCTCATATAAGACAGGTTCATCTATCTTTTCATGATAAGCGAAGGACTTATGGATTTTGTAATCTCGAACAAAAAGCCCTAAATGTAATGCATGATGATACAACTAATTGGGCTAGAGGTACATAATTGGCAAAATGCAGTCAAAATAAACAAGAGTTTTCCAAACCTCTGAATCACCTTAGGGTTTCGCTAAAGGCCCATGGATTGTGGCTCCCTCTCACATGGAACACACATTAGATGATTGAAAATAAGAAATTAAAGGGCACATATGCATAAGTAGGTGAGCAACCACAACACATTACAATAAATGACAAGATAAAACAAGGAACATGTAAACTTATAGTGAAAAGGCATACAAGACTAAAGCATATGTGACAGCCATTAAGAGTCAAAATAAAACCATAAAAATAGCATGTAAACTAGGCAACAACATTTAATCAGCATGCAATCCCTAAGCCAAACATTAAGGAGAAAATCAATAATTGATCTCAAGAGTAAAACAAATCTAAACCAAAACAAAGATAGAATAAATTGAAGATCTTAGCATGCAAGTGGTCTTATACAAAGAAGCAAGGACAACAACTAAACATAAGGCAGAATCAAGAAAGACAAAACATCAAAGACCTAAAACAAAGCCTAAAACAAGGGGAACTTGTAAAGAAAACTGGGAATGCATGTCAATGAGATTTTACCCCAAAATTTTGCATGGCATATACATATGTCTTAGGGTTCTAAATAATCAAAAATTATACTAAAATGAGATCCCTAACTCAAGTTATGGCCCAAAAACAGAACACTACCAGAATCAACTAACAATTCCACAGTAAAAAGAAAATAGCTATTTTGAAATTAAAACTGGGAGCAAACATGACATGAGAAAAATATGAAATTTATACTCATGAAAGGTAGGAATCTTAGGGTTCTAACAAAATAAGAACCATGCAATTTTGAGTTGTAAACCTCAAGTTATGGTTAAAAGACCAAACATTGTCGATGTTGGACTGAAAGGTCCGAGAATGGCCATTTAAAAATCAAACTTGATAATCACTATCCCAAATGGCCAATTTGAATTCAAGCATGACAAAAGTAAGAAAAACTAAAGACCCAAATAAGACCCAAAACCAAAAATGGAGACAAAGGGTAAAAAGATATAAAATAATAAATCAAGTAAAATCAACATAAAAAATGAAAGGGTTCAATGAGGGATTTTTGTAAATCAAGTTGAATGAACAAGAAAAAGAGTCTAAGTGAAATGAGGTTCATGGAATCAAAATGAAATGGATGCATTTAAGAGGGAAACTAAGAAAAACATGCATTTCACATAGATTTAAACAAAGACAAATAAAAAAAATAGCAAGAAATCAATAAAGGATTGAATTTTACTTAGTGTTCTTTAAGAAAACTCTTCTTCATTGCTCAAAGTGTAGAACCCAACTCCAAGAAGCTCAAACCACGCTTGATTTCTTGTTTTTCTCTCCAAGAATATGAAGAACACTCAATAACACTTTAAGAACTCTTAAGAACACTTAACTTTTCTCTTTTTGATATATTTTTTAAAGTTATCTCCCCTCCTTTTTTGTTTTCACCTTGAGAGTATATTGTGTGAGGCTTTCTCCTCTTTTTCTTTTCTTAAGCAATCAGCCCTCTCAACTTGGAGAGCAAGTTGAGGGTAGTTTAGTCATTTCATACATCCTTTGCACCTTCCTCCTACTTTCCTAATATCTTGCCATGTGAAAAAATCAATAATTCTTTCCCAAAATGCCCTAGCCAAATTACACACTTCAGTCCCTCCCATTTGTATTTTTATTTCATGCAAAAATAAGGTTAAGAAGCCCCCATTAATAATTTTCTCAAAATTACCTCGCATAAGCAACTTCCATGAAGCTTCATTGAGGCTAAATCTTTTAACTTAGCTTGAGAATATTCCTTAAACCTTGGTTGAACTTCTATTCAGATTTCCTATAAATGTATTTAATTTTTTGATTAAAAATAAAAACCATGAAACCCTAATGGGCCAATTAGGTCAAATTAAGTCCAAAGAGCTCTCAACCTTGGGCCTAAGTTAGGTCAATTGGTCCCAAATTAAACCTCAAACATATTAAATAGTTCAACAAACATATATCATTTATTTGGACTAAAAACATTTGGAAAATGAAAATCGGGTGGGCCTGAAGGCTCTCAAACTAAGGTTTTAGCAAAACAGGCTAAGCCAAAAATATGAGTTTTGACCCGAAATCACTAAAAGCCAAACAAATTATAATTTTTATGTCCAAACAAAGTATATAACAAAAATCAAATCGGCCAAGAGGTCCCAAACTCAATTTTTTTTAAAAAAAAAAAAAAATAGGTCAAATGGCCTTTAACTTGGGTTAAAATAAAGTGGGTCAATGTCCAAAGACCAAAACTTTGATCCAAAATCTAAAAAAGGTCTTGAAGACCTTAAAATCACATTTCCCACTTGAAAACATAAATTTGAATTTTAAATAATTGGAAATAATCTTTTTTTTTTGAAAAACATGTAACACCCCAAATAAAATACAATGTTTATAGGTACTCAAAGAGGAAATTAATGGGAGGTTAGTGCCCTGTGAATGCCCAGAAAGCAACTGCAGAACAACAACTCAGCCTCATTTGAGAACCAACTCTCAAAAGAAGCTAATGATGCAGAAAAAGCAATCAAGCCTCATTTATAAAGCAGTTGCAGCTGCAGGGCTCTCATAACCTACATTATATTAGCAAAACTCACTCACACCCATCAAAGCTGCACACTCCACCTGCCACTCTTACATCCCTTTTCAATCTCAAAAGAAGAAAACAAAAGGCGAGTGTACAAAAACAAAAATAGAAGCCTCTTTCTCTCTGTCCCTCTCACTCTCCCTCTATTCCCCTATGTTTCTTTTAAGTTTCAAATGTATACAGCAACAACGAAGTGAAGGGGAAAAACCAATCCATTGCTTAGAGAAAGCAAAAAAAAATTATGTATTAAGCCCTTTTGTAATGTCTGAATTCAAGAATGTAAATGGCATGAAACAACTCTACAATGTAAAAAAATTTGGTTATAATCTAGTACGAAATAGAAGGATTGACCAAGGAATTTCAAGTAAACATTAAAAAGCTTAAAATTGGTGAAAAAATAAAAAGAAAACTGATAGCATTGAGCGAACTAAAAGGCCTGCAATTGCTTTCTAATTGTTCTATTAACTACGGATACAAGTATACAACCAAAGGTTGCAACTAAAAAATGGATACAAGTATACAACCAAAGGTTACAACTAAAAAACTAAGTCATAGTGGAGACAAAAGACTCTTAAAAGTTGCAAAGTATAAAAAAAAAATTAACAAAGACATGAATTTTCTAAAAATAAAGATTCATTAATTATAAGAAGTAATTTTTTTTTACTTAAAATAGATAGGGGTATTTTAAGAAAAAATACTAAGATTCCTAGGAAAGTTCTATTAGAACCAAACGTGGGAATAAAAAATTCTCAGGAAACATTGTATAAAATTCCTATGAATGTTTAAGGCCAACCAAACATATTTGTAACATTCTTAGGAATCATTATTCCCCGAAACACCTAATTCCCATGAATGAAAAAAGAATCCGCCTGCTAAATGCCCCTAGCTGTAAGCATACTCTAATGACATGTTAACTCTTGATGCACAGATGAAGAAAGTTGAAATCATGGTCGCATATTTCATTAGGAATGTATAAATACTAGATTTTTATCCATATGGCTAACCAGATAGCCCACCAATTAAGATGGACCCAAAAGAGTCCACCGATGGCTCAATAGAGGCCCAATGTGCAAAAGCCCCAAAATGGGATTGATGCCACAAGCCCTCAGTCCAAAGTTGGCCCAGCCACAGCTGTTAACTGGTCCAGTGGCACTACCTTTAAAAGAAGTTCCTTTGTTATTGCAACTCCTAAGGTTGCCCTCATCAAGTACTTCCTAAGACATACTAATGCTTGGGAACCTAGTAACGCCTTTGAGAGCATCCCCAGGTAGAGAAGATTGGTGCCTTACTCCTTCAGCTGTAAGTTTTCACTCCCTAGGGGTAGCTTCCTTATCCTTTACCGAGGCTAGAACACCCCTTGGTCACGCCTTGAGGCCTAGAGACCTCATCCATATTGAGCCTTGCTCAGGCTATGGCTCCAGCCCATATTAAAAGGCTATAGATGTATCAGGGAACCCAGCAATGGTAAGTGGTTTGATTGGATTTGGGCTAAGGATAAACTCAATAAGAATAGGTCTTTCATACCTCTCTAGGGCCCTTTAAGCATTTCAATGAGAGGCCATAGGACCCCACATGTGTAGATTCTAACACTAAAGCACTCTCTCTATTTTGCCATAGAAAAGTCACTATCGCCCTATCTTTCTCATTTGAATGGCAACAAGCCGTCTGACATAGCCAACCTAGCTAGTCATAGTTCCACAATGCAGAGTATCTCAGCAACATTGCACTTCCCTAAACTGTTCATGCTTCCTTAATTAACCTAGGATATCAGTACATTCCACAACCTTCTAAACCTAGGACTGATCAAAAGCCACCTTAACCAGCAGCCCTACCTTTGACCTATATGCCTAACCAAAACTCCCTTGCTAGATCATTTAATGATCATTAGAATTTTTGGCCTTATCTGCCGTGTCTCTTGTGAAGCCCTGCCATAGCAATTAATGCTTATCAGAAGCCCTCCTGAAATACCTCATATTTGTCCCAATGCTGAAGCCTTCTCAGGCATTAAATACCAAAACCACCTCTGCAGAAACCTCTATGGCTTTAGTCAAACAAAGGACTTCCCCTTTAGCTATAAATAGAACCCATTGCCAAGTATTAAAACCAAGCTCCATCATAAGCTAAAAACCATGCAGAAACTTTGCCATTTTTGCTCTATTGAAGAACACTTCATTGAAAGTTCTTCAACTTCCCCTACCTTCAACCAATGAATGCCCTTACTAGAAAAGCACATCATCTTGAATGCTCTTCTGTTGTAGCCATACTTAACATTCCTTCACTCACTCAAAGGAACTCATCCTCATAACTTCATCAATCATCACTTATTTAAGAACCTCAAGATTCCACCATTAATGCTCACAAAAGCATCCCCAACCACCATGAACACCTCCAGTCCAGTCTAAAGTCCCCAGAATCACTAGACCAAGTGCTAACAGTGCTACAAGAATTTGCACCTGGGTCTGACTCAGCGATGACAGGAGATCCTTGGGCCACAAAACCCATCTTTTTTGGCTTCGAGCCCATTGCCCTCTAAGCTGTCCCATTGAGCCATTTAAGATGCTTTAGTTGTTCACCAACTAAGCCCATTAGAACTGATTCCCCACTAAAACTGTATCTACTCCTCCCTAAGTAATTTATGAACCAAAAATTGACAAGACACAAGGGAACTTGGAAAGGTTGGTTTAGTGCGATTTAAACTTTGTTCCCAAACAATTGAATAAAATTATGAAAAGGCACACATTTAGTATGCATATTTGGCATGTGGCTAAGATATGAAATTTTTTTAGACCCACTTCATGAAAACATACATACCTCAACTCAATTATACTTAATATTAATTGGTAATAACTTTCATCAAATTACACATTTTCTTAATCTAATTATTTTTAAATTAATACTAATTAGTCATGAGTACCATATGATAGAATATAACAAATCCAATTATACTCTATTTAATATCAAATTAGTAATGAATCTCATAAAATCACACTTCTTCCAACCCAAACAAGTATACTAGTCATGAGTAACATAGGATCACATTTTACCAAGGGCTTGTGGATTTCATGTTGAAACTCAAAGTTGTAGCCAAAGTGTCAAAGAAAACATAAAATCATATTTTTCCTAATCATATTAGCTCTGATTTATGATAAATGAATATTACTTACATGAAATTACACAGTCTCTTCAAAGAATTGCTTGAAATAATATTTGGTCTTTTTAATTTTGTACTAATTAAATTCAATTAAATGGAAATTCATAAAATTATACTTGTCATAAAATTATAAGTTTTACTTGTCATTTGGCATTGATTAAGTTCAATTTAAAATAATATTGCTTGAAATTTAAATTCAATTGCTCATGGAGGATTAGAAATAGGAGATAAACTTATAAAATTTCATTGATTATTATTGTAGGAAGTCACCATCTTACATGTAAGCATAATGGGAAGAATTGAATGTTGTGAATTAAAAGTTGAAGATTAATAGTAAAACTTTTGATTTTTTTACTTATTTGACTTTGGGTGTAATTTGATCAAGGGTTGAGTTTCTAATGAAGTATTTATTAATCAATCATATATTGGGTCTAATTTTATTGGAGCAAGTGCAATTTCTTATAAGTCATTACTAAATGAATCTAATTGGAATAGAATAAGTTTATTTTTATGTAAATCTAATAATTAATTGGGTTAAAGCATGTATAATTTATAAATATATTTTAATTTTGTTAAATTTTTTCATCTTAATTTATTTTTTGGGTTCAATTTTCATTTAAATTTATGAGCCATTAATTAGGTCAATGCTTTTCCTTCTCATGAAAAACATTAGACTTTTTTTACAAAAAAATTATAGAAACTTACAATTAGGGATATCTCTAATTTTTTTAATTGATAGAAATTTACTATATATGAAATATCCTTAATTTAGCTTTTTTTTAATTGATAGAATTGGGTCTAATTTTTTTAAATCCAATTGCTAACTTTCATTAACTTATATGACGTGGTTATTTAATTTTTTTCTATTTTTATTTTAGTCTTAAATTATAGGGAAAAAAAATAAAGAAACTTATAAAAACGAAAATTGATAGAAGAAGAAAAAAAAAAAAAGCACCATACGACGTGTTTTATACTTCTTCTTGCTGGAGAGTTCAGCAGCTTCTTCATCTGGTAGAATCAGTTGAATCATCTTCTTCGATTTGCTAGAACTAATAGTTGCAGAATAATATAGGATTGATAATGAGAGGGGAAACAAAAAGGGAAGCTTGACTCAGTCAGCGACTTAACCAAGCGAAGTCCTCCAAGATCTCACCCACCGATGAAAACCCCAAGAGCTCCATGGGCGAGATGAAAGCAGAGGCAATAGGGAATTTGACAACCATTGATGACATACTAGAGAAAGACTAATCTTACCGCAACCTTTTTGAATAATTAAGTTTTCGGGAATTCTATGATACTACATGAGTATATTTTTTGGGGCTGAAAAATAAATTACATGTTCTCCACCTGCAATTCTTAATTTTCCAAAATCACCTCCTTTTAATGGGCTAACCCAACGTCCATTGCACGTGTTAATAGGTTAATGTATGACATACTCCAATTGTACATAATATACTTAAGAAACCTCCATCAAATAAAATATTTTTCAAAACTCATCTTTTGTATCGAGAATTCTATAATACCAAATAGATATGTCATATTATATTGACGTGACAAGTATCTACTATTAACATGTAATTTTTATGCTTTATTGAATATAAAATATAATTTATCTCATCCTCTCAAAAAATCTTTAAAACATTTGACTTGAGGTTATCAATTACGCATGTTATTTACAAATTAACTATTTTTATATAGTATGACATTACCACATTTGTACCAAAAATATTTAAAAAGGAAGTTTTTTAAATAATTTTAGTATTTATGTAGCATGTCATACTACATAAAAATAACCAATAAATGAATGACATGTATGCAAGTTAACTGTATTTAAATTTGTTTAAAAAATTAAATAAATTATATTTTATATCTAATAAAATATAAAAATTATATATATTTATCACGTCAATGTAGTATGACATACTCATATAGTATTATAGAATCTCCGATTTAAAAAACCTCCCTTTTGTAAACTTCCTCAAGTAGTTCTAATTTCTAATTTTCCCAAAAACAGCTTTTTTTCAATATGTACAACAAAAGTGGCCCATAAAGATAGGCGCGGTATAACGAAAAACAATGAAGGGAGGCAAAGTAAAAATTAGAATGGGCCTCAAATAGAATAACTATGGGCCCATTATCACATAATGTTTCAAAGTGGCCAATCGCCCATTGACAATGGAACCAGTCAGTAAATAGAATTGCTCAGTGTAGCCGCCGGTGCATTTTTATGTCAGGTAAGATGGTCTGGTTAACATGCGCCAATGCTATACAGTGAAAAAGTCTTCACACAATTCGGTTAAAATAAGCATATTCTGTCTCTCACTTTCCAAAACATCACTTTCATTGTTTCATCTCTTGATCTTCTGTTTAGCCAGTCACTGTGTTTGTTTGTTTGTTTTCTGACCCTCTTTTTCTTTCGTTTCTATCGTACAAATAATCTGTTACAGATTTTCTTTCTATTTTTTTGGGGTGTCATCGTTTCTAACGTTGAGATAGAAAATATCCCAGAAAACGAGAAAATCTTAGAAATCGCAGAATCATTTTCCCAGAGAAAAAGCTTGCTTTTTGAAGCGTGTTATGGATCTGTTGGCCGTTCATGTTAAGAACACCACTCCGAGCACCCTTTTGCCCAGAAACTCGTTTTGTGAGAAACCCATTTCATGGAGTTTGGGAAAAACGGGGATTTCTTTCAGGATTGGAGATGGGCGAGTTTTTGAGATCAGAGTTTTGAGGCGCAAGATTTGCTGTAAAGGGTATAAGCCATTTGTTGTCAAAGCTATGGGGAAGAAGAATAATGACAATTCCTCTTCTTCTGGTGTGTAAATTTGCATGCACTTCATATGAATTTTGTTTATCAGAAATTCTTAATCCAAGTTGACTACCTCTATTGATTGCTTTTGTTTGCTGTTGTTACAATTTTTTTGATTTTTCTTCCCCAATTTTATATATTTGTGGAAAGTTTCATCTGCTTATTTGTGTGGCTGAGAAAACTTGGGCAGTGAGGTATAGTAGCATGTCAACATTTTTAAAGGATTTCTTTTCTGTTCAAAAGGTTTCAATTTTCTGGAATGCTTAATAATTGTTTTCTCCTGATAAGATAGTTCCAATCCTTTAATTCAGGTAGTGGAAAGTTCTGAGATATCAATTGCAAACAGGAAAAGGTTGCTAAACTGTACATGCATGACAAATTCCATTGTAGCTTGATGAAGGCATTTGAGGGAAAATAAATCTTTTGGAATTAGAAGATTTATGTTTATAGAATGAGAAAATTTGGTCTATCTAGAACAGATAATAACAAATAACCAAGTCTTACAGAGATATTCACTTGTATAGTTGAAAATACGGGTACGAGGTACACTTGTACAGTAATTGAAGTCTTCATTGCTCCATTTCAACTGTAATCTGTTGCCTATAAGTTTATCTTTAGTAAGTAGCTTCATTTAAGCTTTCAACTAGTTTTAATTGTGCAGCTTATTGTGGGCCAAGGTTCAAAGTTCTTTTGTGTTACAGTTGATACTTCTTATAGATCTTCAGTGTGTTCTGTTCCCCATCCTTGAGCTCCAAAGGTTGATGCGGCCCATGTACAAATCCAGCTCCTGACCAAACTTGAACCCACTTTGAGACCCACTTGCTTTGCCTCCTCCTTGCCAGCGATTAGACCATGTTTGCAGCCTTCCTTGTAACTAGTTTTCTCTTCCTTCCACAGAACTGAGTTTTTGAAAATCAAAGCTACCATTCAAATCTAGTATTTGATTTTTCACATCCCCTCTGTCATTGTTGAGTCTTTCTTTGTTTTTTTTTTTTTTTGTGTTGGTGTGGGGGGGTGAGGAGAGGACGATGGTGCATAATTTAAATTGGGAAAGAGTGCATCAGATGAAAAAGTTAATCCCAGAAATAAAGTTGCTAATGGAGTTCATTTATGGCAATGAGTTGGATTTTCAGACTTCAACTTTTTTTTTCATTTCAAAAATGTTTTATACAGATTGAAGGCTTTTCTTTTTTCCTATCTGGTCCACAGCTTCCTTGCTTGTTTGAATAATTTGATACCCTTAACCTATACTTTAGCCATTGTTTAAAAAAATCATTCAACTTTTAAAGGAAAGGGTTGACTTGACATTATCATTGGACTAGAAACATCTAAACAAGAATGAGATTTTGGACTGATCATTCAGTGTAAGTATTGACAGCATCTTAAAGATCATAAGAGTTATATAGGAAAAGAAGACTTAGAACTCAATTTTTTTTTGGAAATTCATGGTTATTTATAGATGTCAGCATAATGTCTAATCATGTGGGACTAAGAAACATATAAGAAATGTAACTTAAATTCCAATTAGATATGTACGGGACTGCTTAATTTTAAATTTGAAGACCTATATGAGGTGCGAACAATGGATTGTAAGAACAGTTTGCTCTTGGACCAAGACTATTAATGTTAACTTCTTTATACTAACTGCCTGGCCTGGTATAAGATATTGTCTATTGTTTACTGTTTCCTTTATGTTTTATTGTTTTACATTTTGATTTAAATACAGTATGCACAATCTCATGAATTCTGGATCTATTGATCATTACAGGAAATGGGGAGCGACCTGTTCCAGAAGGAGATGGTCATAATAGAGGAAACAATTCCTCTGATGGCAATAAATCAGACACTAATTCTGAGAAATCTCATCGTACTAGTTTGGATTGGAGAGAATTCAGAGCAAAGCTATACCTAGATGAACTGGTGGTGTATTTGTTCCTGAATGGGATGCTTAGCTTCATTTTTTATTTATTTGTTATTTTTAAAATAGCACTTATATGTTCATTTTGAGTGGATTGAGTTATGAATTTTGAAGTTATAGTTATGTCCCAAATTGTCTGTTATAGTGATTTACCTGTACTCTCTGCCTGTTATAGAGTATGCAAGAGAATTGAGAGATGGACCTATATTTTTGGTGGAATGGTCATCAATTTGGATAATGCTTTTTTGAGCTGTCTTGTAATCTTGTCTGTAGTGGTTAATATTTGTCATCTGCTTTTAGCCCTGTAGAGTGACTTATATCCATTTATTTGTCTTGGAATCTTGAGCATCATAGATTTTCTGCTTTCTGCCTTTGTGCTGACTTGTTGAAATACTCTTCGTTCTTAATGTGGAATCATATCATGTGTAATTGAACATATCTGAGAAGCAACAGCTATAATTACTGAAATTTATGCTTCATTAACTGAAACTTGTCACTTCATTAACAGAAAGAGAAAGCAGAATCTGATGCACACAACCAAGGTGGGGCATTGCACAGCTCCAAACCTCTCGGCACAAAGTGGGCTCATCCTATTCCAGTACCTGAGACTGGCTGTGTACTTGTTGCCACAGAAAAGCTTGATGGTGTTCGTACCTTTGAAAGAACTGTTGTTCTCCTTCTCAGATCTGGAACTAGGCACCCCCAAGAAGGTCCTTTTGGAGTTGTCATAAACCGCCCACTTCACAAAAAGATTAAACACGTGAAACCCACAAATCTTGATCTAGCAACCACTTTTTCTGATTGTTCTCTGCATTTTGGTGGACCTCTTGAGGCAAGCATGTTTTTGTTAAAAACAGCAGAGAAATTGAAGCATCCTGGATTTGAAGAGGTGATCCCTGGGCTCTGCTTTGGGGCTCGAAACAGTTTGGATGGTGCTGCAGGGCTTGTGAAGAAGGGTATTCTCAAGCCTCAGGATTTTAGATTCTTTGTTGGTTATGCTGGATGGCAATTTGATCAGTTGAGAGAGGAGATTGAGTCAGATTATTGGTATGTAGCTGCATGTAGCTCAAGCTTGCTTTGTGGGACTTCAACAGATTCTTCAGAAAGTTTGTGGGAGGAGATTTTGCAACAAATGGGTGGTCATTACTCAGAATTAAGCCGGAAGCCAAAGCAAGATATGTAGTTACTTATCTATCTATGGTTCAGGATTAAAGAACTATCCTGACATATGAAAACATGTAATCAGTTATTATGAAGCCAAATGTACAGAAGTTCACTTTCATGTCAAATAAGTAGATAATTTTCTCCTTCCACCCTGCCCTATTGTTTATTGATAAAGGAATCTAACTATTTAGGGTTCTTGTAATTATGCTTGTCAGTATAGTTCAACATAAGAAGCTTTCTCTACTTTACATTTATGCTTGATATTTAAGAGTTTCTTCCACAGCACCATTGAAATGATAATTTCAAGACCATGATGGTTGGTTGAGACTTAAAGAAGAACATGTTTCTAATGTCAAGTCATAGCCATAAATAATTTGTGTGACTTCACTTGGTTGCTGTACAGCTTTTCAAATTGAAGCTGGCTATCTTGAGGATTATGCCAAATAGATACAACTGAGATTATACTTGTAGGATCTGGAAATGAGTCTTTGCTTTAATTGGGATAGGTAGGACCTGAGTGGCTCTAATGATCTGCGCCAACTTTAAACGCACTAGAATGTGATGAATGGAGTTGACAATGGAATAAATTGAGGAAGAAAAGCACAAATTGTCTGTGTATACCTACAAATTTTTATTGTTTCCTTCCATCCTCATCTTAATCCTATTAATAACATCTTAAACTCATAAAATTATGACGTATTGGAGGAAGAAAACTACATTAAGATTATCTCTCTTGCATTTGAAGTAAGATTTTATTTTAAGAGATGCATGTAGATGGAGTTATTCCCCCATTTCCATCTTGTATTTTCCAAGTCAACAAATATGGAAAAGATGGGCCAAGGGTTACCAAAAATTAAAAATTATGTGCCATTTAAAACAAAACAAACGGTGATAATAGTTGCATTTTATATCTCCAAAGCGCACCCCTCACTTTAGAATATCAAAATCTTATGTTTATTTATTTATTTTAGGGGATCTAGATCTTATGTTTAAGTACCTTTGTGGCATTATATTCTAGTTTAGTATCACAACTCACATATTTCTCATCTATAGTCTTGGCTATAGTAATTATATATATTAATCATAAGCTATTTCAAAAATACAGGGTAGCACTACTCTCATTTTCAATTGGAGAGTTTGGATGGGACTCACCTAAAGATTTTAAAAAATCAAGTCACTCGATAATGTAACAAAACAATTAGTACCTTGTAAAATACATAAATAGAGCAATATAAAAAAAAAAATGTCACATTGGATGTGATTAGAAAAAGCTCAAAAAGTGATTTTTTTTTACATATTTAAATTTAAATTATGTCAAATGTTTTGGGTGTGACACATAGGAATGATTCGATTTTTTCGAGATATTTGCGATGGTACAAAAATTAAGGATTCATTTAGCCTTAAACTCCTCAACAGGGAGAAGGTATCATTACCCCCATAAGATAGCTTAGTGTTTACCTAAACATAATGATCACATGTAATAAGGACATTATAATAACATAAGCATGCAACATGTTTGGTTCAAAATTGTCGAAAAAGGTTGGGATTTGAGTTTGAATATCATCCTCCAATGTCTTCAACTAAAAAATCTAACTTTATCTATTTGATGACAAACAAAAAAAAAAAAAGTGATGTTGCTTAATGACACAAGGACATATAGCACATATGATTCTGGAATCTTTCAAAAACGTTAGGTCTTGGGTTTGAATTCTCATACCTCATATCCCTACCTAAAAATCTAGTTCTATCTATCTAATGGCTAAAAACAGAAGAGAAAAAAAATAGAACACTGATTTTGCATAATTACCATAGATATAGCAAAATAACCACATACGAGAAGGAACCAAATTGGAATGATGTAAGTCATAGACATATAGTACATTAATAAAATATAATTATAAAAAAAAAGTATAATGCCACGTGAAGCAATCAGGAATAATTTGGAAAGTTTCTTTTTTGGTACTAAAACTTTGACAATATTATAATTTAGTGTCAATTGTCATATTATTGTAGTTTGGTGTTTTATTACTATATGTGGTTATTTCATTATGTCTATGGTTATCATGTATATCAAATGTGGTTACTTAGCTTAGTATGTAATTATCATGTGTTGGTTATATGTGGTTATTCTAAATGCGGTGACTTTTCTTTTATTTGAAAAGAAAAAGAAGCCTCATGGTTAGCTTTGTTGTCCCTGCCAAACATTCCATAGCTTGTGGCACTTTTAGTAGCAATAGACATGAAAAGAACTCATGACACTTACTCCTTATCCTCAAGAAGCAGAAGAAGTACACTTTGGGGACGTTTAGTATAGAGTTTTTTTTTTTTTTTTAAATTTCTTAAGAATTATAACTTGGGAAACTAAGGGAGTGTTTGGTATAGAGAATTTTTTTTTAGTTTTTTGGGAATCATAACTTGAGCATGGGATACCACTAAGATTTAATGGACTTCCTGCCACTTAACTAACCCCAAGGCGCCTAAATGGGTTATCTTGTTTTAACATTTTTATACTTATTAATGTTTATAAGTGAGCCAAGCATCCATGGAGTGGTAACTAACACGTTAACATATGTTAGTTTTACTCCTTGACATTGTTTCCTTTCTTTCCTTTTCATTCATTTCCTTTCTTTCTATTTTTTCCTGCTGTATCCCAATTTTCTTTCACAAGCTGTCAGATTTAGCCCTCATACGGTCATACCCAGCATTGCATTACACTTCATTGTTTTTTCAGGTGTGTTATATCATTTTCTCTTTCTGTTTTTGGACAACAGTCCATAACTAATGTTCTCAACTCTTAGATTCTATTCTGTCCTGTAAAGGATAGCCTCGTGCACCATGTTAGTAAGATAACTTGCAGAAACTCAAAAACAATAATAACATTTAAAAAGATATCATATATACCTTGAAGTTATAAATTACTAGGACTATTTAAAGCTAATCCTCACCCATAATGTACAGGGAACCAAAGAATTTTGGCAGAACCTTCTCTATCAAGATCTAGCAAGTGTGCAATTCTGCCTCAATAATAGTTAAGCATCCATGGAAGAAATTTGGGTTCTTGCTGTCAGAAACAGCAAGTTTCTTTTCCCTTTCCAATTACAATTTCACTCCCCATGTGTAGATCAGTTACACTAACATTTTTTTTTTGGTAACCCAGGAACTAGGCTTGAAACTAACCTTTAGATGGAGCCAGACTTACCAAACAGTTACACAATAACATGCTACAAAAAAGAAAGTTGAGTTCCATGTCCAAAAACACCCAAAAGTATTTGTTGATGGCAACTTCAACACTTCTGATTACTTCTGGCCTTGTCAACACGGGCATTACGGAATGCCTGTTGCATTAATGTCTCATGCTCTCTGAGCATGTCATCAATGTTAACCCCTGCAGGCACCAGTGGTCCAGAGTGGTGCATCCTATTTCTTTTGGGCACATAACCCTGAAACCACATGGAAAGCCAAGTACAAAATCAAAATTTTGAAACATACTATACACACAAAAATAATACTTTGTGTGGCAGAATCAACTTCTGATGGCAAAAATAGGCTTGCAGATGTGCAGTAAGTCCGTGATGGCATATATTTAATAAAACTGCAAAACTGTTGTATAGCCTCAACTACTTTTAGATGGGGCCAAAACAAAAAATTCATATTTTTAGAGTAGTCACTTCACTCCCCTCATTTTATCATTTTAACATGTTTTACGAAGGTTAATCACAAGTGTCAGAGACAATCAAGAACTGCACAACTCTTACTTGATCTTTTGAAGCTTGTGAGAGGCTAAATCTTGTACGTGGTGTGTCTACATCCTTAATATTACTGTTTATGAGCCAATAATATTTCTTCATATAAAATATGCATCACTATCTTATCAAATTTTCCAAGCAAAGTGCAGGTTGTCTAGAACCAAATAAGAATGACATGCAGCAGCATCTGATATACATATAATAATTGAAATGATATGTTTATAAGATTTTAGGTGTAAATTTACTCATCACATAGTAGGCTCCATGATTACAGTAAACTAGAAAGGATATTATGAAGAGAAGGTTGCTCTTACCACTGTGGGTTCTCTGCTAGACATGACTTTGTCCTGTAAATTATTGGATATATCTTCTGCAGCCCGGGTTACATGAGACCTCTGTGTCCTCAATTCTGGATTCTTCTTCATTCCTGCTGCAGTGGCATGCGTAGAAATAGAATGAGAGTAGCCATTCTGTACAGACGCTTCAGTTGGCTCAATCTTAAAGCCAGATCCACCATTGACATGGGGCTTATATGTATGATTGCATGATTTAGGATTTGATTTGCCCTGCCATGAGAGTTGCCATGAGAGTTGAACATACAATTGTAATTTGTAAACAATAATGACCATGCACATTTCCACAAACATACCTGCACAGACATACCTCCTTGAGCATTGAAATCTGGTGTTCGCAGTACTTTGGTATCTCTTTCACCTCTAGAAACAGACAATGGTCCATGTTGTTTAACAGATTCAGCATGTTTTCTGATATCAAAAAGTTAGGGGGGAAAAAAATCAATGAATGGTCACTGACACTTCTGTTTCGCAAAAATTACATATGCAAGCAAACTCATTCGGGACAACATAATAACAAATTACAAAGATAGGAATGAGTGCCTACTGATACATCACCAGAGAATATCCCAACAGTCTCCTAATTCCATTTCTGACAAGATTGGTGAATATGGTGTATGATAATGACCACAAACAAAACATTTCAATCTCCACAAGAATTTATGAACATACATAACATTTTGATTTCCACAAGAAAGAAAGAAAGATATATAAAATGGAGACGTTCATAAAATAAATAGAAAAAATATATATAAATCGGCAACTTGATGGTCGCATCCATGTAATAGACAAAGCCAGGGCTATGTGTTAGTAGCAGGTAATGATTGAAAAGCAAAGCACTGTTAAAAATCCAAGTTGGATATTTTTTACTCCATGAATACAGAAAAATTAAATTTTGATGCCTGTTAGCATGGAGAGTCAGGTTTCATACTTCTCTTCTTCTTGGGAGATTCTTACCATGTTACCACTTAATAAAGGGCTTTGCATTAAAGATATATAAAATGATGAAGACAAACAAAAGCTAATTAAAAAAAAAAAAGAAGTAAGATATGTATTAAGTAATATGTAAAATAATAAATAAAATTAGATTAATAATGGATTAATCAATCTTAAATTTTGATATCTAAAGAAAAATAGAACTTCATAATATACCTTTTTTTCTCCTTTTCTCGACGCTTGGTGTCAAGCTCCTTGCTTGGAGGAAACTTTGGTAAACTTGATGGATCACAAGGAAGAGGACTTGTTGTGAAGAACTGACATCAAAATAAAAGAATAGAGATAAGTATCCAATAGATCATTAAAAATACCCAAAACAGTGTTCACAAATTAAACATCATGAGTTTAGAAGACTTCATTACAGCAAAACAAGAACTTTTGGCATAAATCCAATTCAAAATTCATAAAGCGGTTATCTTATATGAAAGTTAAAAAAAATCAAAGGAAACTAGATTTTTAAAATTTTAATAGATTTCATACAGCAACGAACTTAGACAAGTATACTACCGTTGAAACAAAGTCAACCATAAATTAAGCATATTAGGAGTAGACAACGTAAATCTTGCATCAAGGGCTCAATCAAGAAGCCACAATCTAGAATGGACTACACTATCACTGGGAAACAATTCAAATAAGAGCAATATTGGGTTTGATTTATGGATTCTGAGGAAGCATTATGGTTAGGGTAATAATATTGGACTCACACTTTATAAACCAGGCAACTATATAACCAAACTTTACAACATGGTCAGAAAAGATGGCCAATGCATGACTTGCATTCGTATCTATGTCTGTCTAATATATTTGTAAAACAAATAACGGATCAAAACTCAAGAATCAAAGGTCAATAAAGATTTGTAAAACAAATAATGGGTCAAAACTCAAAACATTCAGAGTCTAAAATAGCCACTAGTCTCCGGCCAAAGAAGTGCACCCAAACAAAATTAATTGATATTTTATTATAAGCATAATGATACAATTAATTTCCAAGAGGAAGTCCCCTGATAGGAGCCGGAAGGATAACAGCTCACTCAGAATTACCTCCGTCTTAAGTGCAGAAGTTGCCGACCCTCTAACCTCAGGTTCTATTGAAAGGAGCTTATCAACAAGAGCCAAGGCTGAAGATGGAAAGTCTTTAAACGTTTCAGCAACACGACGTTTGTAGGGTTGGGCTTTAAAACTTGTTGGCCCAGTCAATTTTGTTCTTTCCAAGTAGTCTTCAGTTGGGGAACCACAAAGCCTAAAAGTCTTATGCAGTTGTTCAACCTACAGAGAATAAATGAAATTGTCAGTATTCAATTACATCAATAGCATTACTTCCAGAGGGAACAATCTATAAAGGTTGATTAAATGACTTCACTGGTTTTGTATGCACAAGCATGTTTACTTACAACTTATACAAAATAAGTAAAACTTATATGATACAACATGATGCACTGTCTAACCACTAACACTCAATGTTAAACAGAAAAACTCAATAGATAGAAGAAACATACATGTAAAAGCTTATTAGAACATTTTCAGCTCAAAAGTTGAGAAAAGTTCTGCGTTCCTTGTTGGGTGATCAATCATATATGCTGTGAGGCATTAAATCAATCTTAATATTCATGTCACTTAATGCTCCAAAAACTGTATTGGGTACTTAATTTTGTAAAGCTTTTTCAACTTTGCACACAAAGACAGATGATTTTTGTTAGAATTGATGTGAACTAATTATTCAAGTTGGTTTTTATTTCCTTGTATCATTTCTTGTACTTTTCTCTTCTATTCCTCGTTTATTTTCAGAGTATTTAGAGATACATTTTTAGGTTTTTCAGGGGAAAAAAAGCAGGATGTATAGCTGGCAAGATAATGAAAAATAAGATAATATACGAGGAATATAAATTCAAAACCAGAAGCAGCATTTGCAAGACACATAAATAGATGCACTGATAACAAAGCCAGATAAATGAAAATGGAAAAATCAGGAATTATATCATCCAGATTCAGATTAATATGTTCTTTTAAAAACTGAGAAAGCATATTTTGGGGCATGTAGTAGAGGATAATGCTTTCAGTTGAGCTCAGTTGACCGCAATAGAAAACAATAATCAGGCAAAACAACTAAATTTCTACCATTTTTGTGTTTGCCCCAGGATAAGAAATTCAACATATACAATAGACTTTTGGTTCTCACAAATTGTTGTCTCTTAATAGAGTCTTATTCTTGCATGAGATATTTTATCAAAACAAATTATAAATAAATATAAACATTAAAGGAAATTTTGAATCAGCTTCAAAGTGACCAAGAAGCCAAAAAAGAACTATTAAAATCTAATCTCTGTCAAATAAGTTGAAAAACCAAAAAAGACAATTCAAGAGTAACTCAATCATCCAACCACTTAATATATACAAATAGAAAAAGAAAATTGAACTCACTCAACTTTCTAGAGTAAACAGCCATTGTATCATGGAGAACTTTAATCAAACTACAAATTATATATTTTAAAAATTTAAGAACCAAATTTTTGAGAAATACATAGTAGAGATAGCATAATAATCATATCAGTCAGTGAAAAGTACCTCTGTTCTTCCAGGCATAATAGGCTTCCCAGCAAACAATTCTGCTAGAATGCAACCAACACTCCACAAGTCAACTGCAGCTCCATACTGTGTAGCACCTAGCAAAAGCTCAGGTGCCCTATACCATAGAGTTACAACACGGCTAGTCAATTGCTGCTTTTTATCAGGTTCATAAAGAGTAGCAAGACCAAAGTCCCCAATCTTAAGAACTCCATTGTTGTCAATCATTAGATTTGAACCCTTGATGTCACGGTGCAAGATACCACGACTATGGCAGTGTTCAAGCCCAAGAAGCAATTGCTGCATATAACATTTAATCTGCAAGTCCAATGCACAGATAAAACAATTCTGTAAAGCTCGATGTTCTGTACATTATCACGAATGTATTCTAGTCTTCTGCCAAACAAGTTAAGATGTCATATTAATATTAAATTCATCATTTTAACATGACATGAACCAATGGGGTGGGGCCTCGTTTTCATTCATTCCACCCAATACCACCAAGGAAAATCCCAAATTGGATCCCAAGTACACCTACTTATTAGTTGTGGTAATAACCATAATATAACTAAAAGATAATGTCCAAATCCTGGTAATAGGCATGCCCCAGAAAAAGAAACAATTCAATTTAAAAAGATCAAATATGCATTAGCAATCCTTGACTCAGACATTCATAAAGTTTGTTTCATAATTTGAATACATAAAATGTGTTGTAGTCCTTTCATTTGTTTAAAGCACTTAACCGTAATCATTTAAAGATTATTTTCACCCTAGACAACTTTATGTTGAAAAAAAAAACAAAACACAAAAAACATATCAAAACAACTACTTTCAAATTTTGAGCGAACAGAAGGATGACTCAGACCTGTGCTTCAGTGAACTTGTTGCCCGGTCTTCCTTCTATTCCAGCAAGGTCATGGTCCATGTATTCGAAAACAAGATACAAGCTGTCTGACCTCCTTGATGTGACAATACACTCAAGCTTCATGACATTGGGATGGTCAAGTTTACGCAAAATATAGATTTCTCTAGCCATAAAACGGACACTTTCTACTTCATTAATAGTAAAACGAACTTCCTTCATTGCCACAATTTTACCAGTATCAAGGTCACGAGCTTTATACACATTGCTGTAAGTCCCTTGTCCAATCTGCACATACAAGATCCATTTGATTGTAAATAATAACATATTCAAAAAGAGAAATATGATGGGAACATCCTGCTACTAAGACAGCCCAGAGATCACAAGTTTGCCCAGGCAGACACACAACTAAAGACAAAACAAACAGTATGCTTACAAATTTACCAGCATACTAGCAAGAATCCAACCATGAAATTGCAGTACCAATTGTTAGAATAATTTCATTCCCTCAAATTGTTAAACATACACAAAGACTTAGAAATACCAGAGCCAAATTTAGTCAACAGGCATTGAAATTCAGATTATGCAAAATATTTACCTTTTATTTATAATCATCAGGGTATGTATGTCTACTTTCCTCTGACTAGTTACTGATATAAAAATAGTTCAATCATTAACAAGCAATAGACTACATTTTACTTTCATTTAAGATAGTCAGACAAAAAGAAGAATAAACATATAGAATACTAATTAAATAACAAGGGTTATCTTTCATTGTTCAGGATGGGGGAATAAGCTAATAGTGCAATCTCCTTCACCAAGTTTATCTTCCTGTCTGTGTAAGGTGTTTTATTTAGACTACTGATGGAATACATCACGCAGTTCAAAAGGTAATTCAATCAGCTACTTTTTGCTTAGGATATTTGGTCTCCTAAGGAAAAGGAATAAATAAAGGTTGGCATCTATACCCCTTTTAATATCCTGATCTTTATGGTATTCACACTAGCAGTGAATCAATGATAATAAGAAAAAACCCTTTTAAAGTTCTTAGCAGAACAACACATGTCAAATATCAAAATGCCAAACCCTATTAACAGAACAATGATAATTCAAAATATATGCATCTAGTACAATTTAAACCAGATAACCAATGAACATAATATACAATATTACTGATCAATATGGTTAGCACTTCAAGAAAAAGAAATTTTGGTAAACGAAAATGGTAGTAAGGATAGGTTACTCCAATACTACTAAGCAAGGCAGTAGTTGCATGACTGGGATCCCACAAAGGGACCGATAGAGGCCCACACAAAGCATTACCTCCAAGACCCAATTAGGCCTAAAAGGAGGCTACTCAACTAGCCCCTCAGTGTTAGGGGATAGCCCTGAGGAGGGTTGCCCACCAAGCCGGACTTTTGGTTGAATACTTAATATTAATAAACAGAAAAACCAATTATTGTGCTCAATGACATCAAACAAACAGAATAGATAAGGGAATAAATTGCAGTAATAGAAGGCAGTCAAAGAAGTCATGTCAGAACTAACTTGGTATAACTTCTCAAAAGAGTCTGCACGACGAGGAAACAACCCTGCGATGGCTTCTCCTGCAGCTTGAGATAACCATGATGGCCACCCGGCAGCAATCAGTTCGCCTCTTGCTCTATGTGGCAGGCTAAGTAATCTAGACATCACTGGCTGCCCTCCAACATGATGGTGGCTGCCTTTTGTGGTTCTTCCAGCAATCACCTGCTGGTTGTTTTTAACTTCCGATGGTGCATGGACAGATGCCAGATGTTCTTGTGAGGATGCCTTCAGCATTCCACGAACAGAACCATCAGTAACACTACCACCACCAAATTGTGCATTAGGAGCAACCAGTTGTACAGAAGACTTGTTAAACTCTTTTTCTTTCTCATATCCATCTACTCTATCTTTATCTGATGATTGTTTTGAGCAGATACACCCCATCTTCCTCACACAAAATCCCCTCCTTGAAAATGGATTTTTCCAACAATCTATCACCAGCCTCTTTGAAAGCTAATAGTATTAAGCAACTGGGTATATTTGTATTTTCTTGGGAACCCAGAAGCTCCCACCTTTCTATTCTAACTCCTATAACCAGGCAACCATCCACAGTGAAATTTCTTATTGGGTTGGAACCAAAGATGATCATACCAGTGCTAAACCTTAGATTTATATACTGTAATCACATAATGGAATCCCCCTCCAGAAAAGTGGTGAAATATTCCAATATGACTTTTTTTTAAGGAAAAATTTTGAAAATCATATACAAATTCGGGAAATAAATGCTCAAAATCTCCCAGATTCCCAGATTGCAATATCTCAACGTTGACTCAGACACGAAAGGAAAGAAAATCAATTTTTAAAGCAAAGAGCTATACTTGAATGGTTTAAAAAAAAAAAAAAATCCTAAAATGTTGTTAATTTAATTCAAAACGAATAATTGAAAAAAAAAATGAAGGGGAAAAGCTCAAATTCCTTTATCTTTGAGAGAAATCAAAAATCAAAAACCTTCCCCAGAATTCCCTGCACTGAATATGCAAGGTCACAAATTATATACACCAAAATATTCCCAGATGAAGAATTTTTTTTCTTTCTTCCTCAATGGTATATTGAATCAAAACGTGCAATTTTCTTTTAAAAAAAAACCAATCTTTATTTTCTTTCCTCTGTACAGAACAAAACCTAGCTAGAGATTGAAGGTGAGGACATTAATGGAAAATCAAAAAAATTAAAATCAAAAATAAAATTGAAAAAAAATAATTGAGGGTATTTGAGTATAGCCTGATTTGGAATGTGGATTGCTGTGAAGAGAGAGAGAGATTTTCGGGTTTAGATGACCCCCGATAATTGCGAAATACCGAGTGTTTCAGAGATTTGACAGAGTGTTGCTTCACCATCTCTGTGTGAACTTGTTGTTGTTTCTTTCAGATTTTCTTGCCCTTTTTCTTTTTCATTTTCTCTCTAGAAAGAGAGAAAGCTAGCCACCAGCATCTGCAAATTCAAATTGAACGGAATGGAGGAAGGGAATGCGCCAATAACGGGCATTCTTACAGTTCAGTTTCAGTTACACGTAACAAACTGAGGGCGCGACGTGCTCAGCACTTGGCTTGGAGGACTCCAATAGTTATTTGCCACGTTTTAATAAATTCTTTAAAGAATTTTATATTGACTAATTTATATAAAAAATTCATGTGAAAAATAATATCCTTTCAATTGATTTAATCCATTTCCAAACACATCTCTCAAATTTTAGATGAGTAGCACTATCTATTTTGAAAAATTGATGGGGATATTGTTAAAATTTAAAGTAATTGTTAGGTAAATATAGTGGTAGAAATCATATTTTTATTAAATAATTATTATAAATTGATATTATTATGACACTAGTCTTATAATTTTTTTATGTAAATTAATATATTATAGCTTTAGTTCAATAGAGCATGCTCTCAGTCATAAGTTGGTATCTTCACCCTTTTTCCTACTTCAAATCCCCTTGATTACATATGCCATCACTAGAAAAAAAAAAAAAANAAAAAAAAAAAAAACATCATGCAATCTAATTAACATTTTACAATGACAAAAATAAATAAATTTATATGGTTTTGATAATTCATAAAAATACCATAACTATTGCTTTCATATATATTTGGTAGACTAAAATATTATTTTAGTCCCTCACTCTTAGAGGCGTTATCAATTTGGTCCCTAAATAGAAAGTGTTCTCAATTTAATCCTTCACTTACATATTTCATGTCATTGTAATCCTTATGTCCATTTGCCTCTTAGCAAATTGACAAAATTTATGACTTGGACCGTTAACTTTGATGTGTCAATGTCAAATGACAACATGGCACATTAGTTGGCCATTTGAACTCAATCAACAAGCAGAACAACACCCTTCCACCCTCATCCTCTATTCTTCTTCTTTTTCTTCGTTGAAACCATGTCTTCAACAGAACAGCAAGCAAATCAACAGAACAAAAATCATCCCCAGATAATTGCAGAGCAAGCGAACCATGTCTTCAGGGTTTACCAACTCGGTGGCAACTCGGAGTAGTGACCTGACTTCATTGGCTAGTAAGTTAGCGAGGTGGACCTCTAGTGCTTGATCAAGTTCCTCACAACATCCAAATCTCCATGAGTGACTGCATGGTAGAGCAGAACGGGACCAACAAAAGCTACCTTGATTTTGAGGTCCTGAGTTGATGGGTGGGAGGCGAACCACAAGTTGATTGAGTCAGGGATGTTAGGAAAAACGTTAATAGAGACTAAATAGGTTGGCTTTGAGGCGTAAATAATTACACTATCTTGAGTGTAATATTGCTTATCTATAAAAGTAAGTTATCTCAAGATACAACAAAGCCCTCAAAAACTCTCAATGAAAAAATGAATTTTAATGCATTAGAAAGTTCCTTTTTATAGACTTGAAAAAACACTAATGAATAAATATAACTGGTCAGTAATTAACATACATAATTGTCTATTTAGAACATACATAATTGTCTATTCGAAATAGACACAATTGTTTGTTCGAAACAGACACAATTGTCTGTTCGAAACAGACACAACTGTCTGTTCGAAACAAACACAATTGTCTATTCGGGTTTACTCATAAATCAAACAGATATAACTTAATTAACTGTCATTTGAACTGAGTCAAACCGACCCGAACCAGTCTGGTCCGGTTATTAAAACCGGACTTTAAAATATTTGTTCAATCAAGGCCCAAGATGCCTCAAGTGCCAAAGTGTCAATTAAAAATCATTAAACATCTTTGACTTGCTAGGCTATTGGACTTAGCCAAATGGGCTTGTCCCCATTTATCTAAAGTTACTTTATAACTTTAGTTTGCCTTTATAAAACCTTTTACACTCTTTCATTTAACTAATGTGGGACTTGATTTTATAAGCACCTTTAGAACTATTCAACAAGGGATGCAAGCGGACAAGTTGGGAACGAACTCGGCGGTTTTGATGAGGAAAACGATTGGAGGGAGAACAATGATAGGTTTACAATTGATCCAATTATAGCCATGAGTTCACATATATATGGGACTGTACAAAGTTATATATTCAGAGCCACCTCTGCAAAACAAAATGCACAATAAATAAAACCAATTGAAAAGATGCAAAGATACAAGAAACAAAATTTAATAGAAAATTTTAATCGGTTCATTCAACTATAGCTACCCATATCAGACCAAAGAGAATCGTATCGAAGTGATCTAACATACTCAGAAAAGCTTGTTTTTGTCAGCAATGGTGGTGTTGTCTTTTGGGAAGAACAGTAGAAGTAGATGCATCAATTTGTTTTTGCTCCTGTCATTACCACTATCAGCCTTGGCCTTTGCCAATAAAAAGCTAGTTGTTCTTGCTCCAAAGAAAAACACCACAACGATGATGTTAATCTGAAAGTTAACTTGGGTTACGATTTCAACGAAGAAGAAGAACAAGAAGAATAGAGGATGAGGAATAGTGTTGTTTTGCTTGTTGATTGAGTTCAAATGGCCAACTAATGTGCCATATTGGCATTTGACGGTGACACATCAAAGTTAATGGTCAAAGTCATCAATTTTGTCAATTTGTTAAGAGGCAAATGGACAGAAGGATTACAATGGTGTGAAATATATAAGTGAATGACCAAATTGAGAATACTTTCTACTCACGGACCAAACTGATTACGCCTCTAAAAGTGAGGGACCAAATAGTATTTTAGTCTATTTGGTATTTATATTTGGTATATTTTATTTGATGCATTTGATTTGGATATTGGGTTATTAGATATATAATGTAGTGTTATTTATGTCATGCGTGTTTGAAATTATAAATGTATGTCCAATTAGAAAACTATAAGATGTACCCAAAAAAAAAATTATTTTATAATATTTTATTTTATAAGGTCAAGTATAAATGGATAAAGAAGTTTCACTTTTAGGTCCATTTTGTAAACAAGCTTTTCAAGATTGACCCTTTTTTACATCTCCAAAGACTTTTTGTGGTGTTGACAAATGGTGTTTTTGTTTGTGGTTTTGACAAACATATATTCCTCAATATTCATGCAGATTGCTTTTTAATTGGTCTTAAATTAAGATGGAGTTAAAGGAAGAGTTTTAATTTAGTGAAATATATTTTTAATTATAAAGTTGGTCTCCTTATTTTCTTTCTCGATCGGTTAAAATTCTTTCAATTATAATAAATGTAATTACTATTTACCTACAGATAAAAAAAAAAAATGCAATAAGTTTTTGTTTTGGTAAAATATTTACTAATGTGAAGATTTGTTAAGATTGGACTTTGCATTAATTACTTTGTGATTTTATTTTCTTCTTGGTAACTAAGTAATCATCTATGTGGAAGTCAAATGTCTGAGATCAAGAAAAACAAGTATTGCCTTAAAAACCAAAGAATTACCTTTTTTAAATAGAGAAACCCTAAAATAGAGTGAATTAGCATATAGATGCCAAAGGCACATGAGATGGGAGTTGACGTGGGTTCTTTGGGGTTTTTTTTTTTTTTTTTTTTTTTTTTTTTTTTTTNTTTTTTCTATACAAGCGTTTTTGGATTAAATTTGAGAAGTAAATTTAATGATTATTTCTTGTACAAGTTATTTTCACTTGTTACTAGTAGATTGCCCCGCGCAATGCGCGGAGGGGCGGGACGGGGTCCGACACAAAATAAAGTTTGTGATCAGTTCTGACTTATAGGATTTCTTATAATCTAATAATGTGGCAATGTGATATCACATCGGTGAAATAACCTCTAGTATCTGATTTGAACTGCTACTGATATGATACTTTGCTAAGGGCTCGCCATTTTTCTGTGTACTTGAAATTATATTACAGGACCAATAAATAAATATATAAGTACATATTTATTCTGTAGAAGTATATTTGGAATTTGTAGGGCTTTTCGTTTTATAACATACATCTTCGATTGATCTTATAAAATACCTCCTTGAAGACTACGTTTTTGTGCTCTTTATGGTCGTCCCATCTGAATCTATCAATAACACCTTCAGACCACTCCAACTTATAACTCTTGAGAAAGCTACATAAAGTTGTTCGTGACTAAATATTGGTATTGGGAGGTACAACCCCACATGAGAAAGTGACTGTCCCTGACTCTTATTTATTGGCATAGCAAAACATAGAAAATTGCTTCCGTTTTAATTGAAACCTCATTCTTCGGTCAGATGATGTCAGATTCAATCTTAAGATGAATATCTTCTCTCCTGAATTACTATCTAAAATAATTTTGACTTCAATCACATATTTTTCAAGTTGTGTGATGATTAGCCTCATACCATTGCATAGTCATTTATGAAGATCAATGTTCCTTAATAACATGATTAACACACCAACTTTCAATGATAACATGTGATTTGGTAGGCTAGACAATGTGATATTATGTAGGAATTTGGGTGTGTGGATGTCATCAATTCTGTTCCCAAACAATTTAATGATTATTTCTTGTACAAGTTATTTTCACTTGTTATAATTTCATCTTACTTGTTTATGTTCGTTGTGCATGGTTATTATTATTTTTTCTCAACATCATTTTTAATTTTGCATTGCTTGTAATAAAAGATGCACAATTTTTTTGCAATATTGTTTTTCAAATTGTAATACATGGCATAATTTCCCTAGTTTGGATTCGATAGTTGTATACTCAAAGTAATTAAGCCAATTCATCATTTTTAAATAACATATACACAATTTTTTCACCATAACATTTTTTAAATTGTAATACATGGCTGAATTTCCATAATTTGGATTTGAGAGTTGTAACTCAAAATTTGGTGAATTCATCATTTCTAAAGAAATAAATTGTTACAAAATATGAGGTAATTTAAGTTGTATACATAAAAAAAAAAAAAAAAAAAAATTTGACTGGTTATAAAATTTAGGGATAACTTAAAATCAAAGAATGTAATATCCCTAGTTTCTAAAGCAGTTATTTCCTTAAAATTATTATGTGTACTCTAATAATCAGAAGTTTAGATAATTTACAATCATGTCAACATGTGTTGACTCAGTTAGTCAAATGGTTCCAACTTAGGGCTATATACCTCTTAAGTGCCAAGTTCAAACTCCCTTACAATAACTAATCTCGTTTAGTGGGCATCCCTACCCAAGGAGATCTTCTGGTGCTCGGTGGCTAGTTATGTAGCCTCATCTATGAGCTAATAGTATTTTGGAGTTTTGGAGATAATCTTTTTAATGAGTCTCTATCGCCCTTTTATAGATCCCCAAATATATCACTAATATTTTGCTCGATAGTATTAGAGCAACATATTCTTATTACATTTTTTATCTATAAAAAAAAAAGTTACTGCCTCAGAGCAGGTGTCCACTCTCTTGGGGTTCCGTTTGATATCACAAATAGCAAGTGTGGTGTCGGTGCAGCAGAGAATTCATGCAAGAAAATCCAAACAACTCTTCCATTCGTCACAACATGAGTTCTCCACCAACACGTGTTCTCACACCTACAGCTCTAAATGCATGTAACGAATATGATGTGGTTATTGAAGTTGATAATCCCAACACGTGTTCTGAGACCCTCTCTTCTTATCTCTTTCTTCTCTCCATCTCAGTTAAACTGAAAAGAATAATCAAATCAAAACCCACTCTCTCCCCCTTTTCCCTTCTTCTAATTCCATCTCAAAATTGAATATTGTTTTGAAGAAGCAATGGACTTTATGAACTCTTTGCTTAACTTGGTGATCCCTCCAACGAGCTTGGTCATGCTGGCTTTCTCATGGCCAGCACTTTGTTTCATCAACGCTTGTGAATCGCTCTATAACAGCATGTTTGGTGAGGATATGGATAACAAGGTGGTCATAATCACTGGAGCTTCCTCTGGCATAGGAGAGGTAAGTGCTCCATTTCAAATACTCCCCACTATTTCATTTTATTTTCTTTCTTCATACCAATTAGTCATCTTTGAAGCTAACCCTTTTTGGGACCAAAACGGATTAAGGTTTATTATTCGCTTTCTCACTTCTGCTGCTTTTTTGGTTTATTTTAGTCTTCTCTCCCTTCTGCTATGCAACTAGTTGCTAATAACTTATGAGTCTAGCAGATTTCCTTTAATTATAGACATCATAAGGTTTATTTTAAGGGTTTTTTTCGTTATGTACTCTCATTTCTTTTCTCAGTGCATTGTGCTCCATTGCAGTAATTGGGAGAATTGGCTCCTAATCAAGCAACCTTAAACTAGTGGAATAGGATATATATGTTACCAAAATGTTAGCTTCTTGTGGATTTGTTTATCTTTTCTTTGTTTGTTTGGGATAAAATGGCTCTATATATGCTAGTTTGGATTGTGTGGAATTGCAGCAAATTGCATACGAATATGCAAAGAGAAGAGCAAATCTAGTGTTGGTGGCAAGGAGAGAGAACAGACTAAGAGGGATAGCCGATAATGCGAGGATGATGGGTGCGAGGCATGTCATGATTGTGGCTGCAGATGTTGTGAAGGAGGATGATTGTAGGAGATTTGTCTATGAAACCATAAATATTTATGGGCGTGGTAAGTATATTATTATGCATATTACTATACTTCTTTTCTTATTAGAAATTTTTTTTTTTGAGATTATTGATTTAGATAGCCATTTGGCCAAAATTACTATTTTACAGTTAAGAATTATTGAACTTGGGAAAAGAGAGTGAGAGACAACTTTTTAAAGCTAGAGGTGGTTCTATTAAGCCACGTCGTCTCATAGATATAAGATTTATAGCATATTTAATAGCACATGGATTCTATGATACTATATGAGTATATCATACTACATTGATGCGACAAATATACATAATTTTTATATTTTATTAGATATAAAATGTAATTTATTTTATTTTTTAAACAAATTTAAAAATAATTTGTATAAATGTCATTCATATATTAGCTATTCTTATATAATATGACATATTACATAAATACAAAAATATCTAAGAAATCTCCTTAATAGGATTAATTGAATATATTAGATAACATTGGGTTGGGGAAAGAGGAAAAGATAAAGCGCTAGAAGGAGGGCTTGAACCTCCGACCTTGTGGTTAACAGCCACACGCTCTAGCCAACTGAGCTATTCCAGCAGATGCAATTTTATGTGACATATTCGTTTTATATAGTATAACTATACTTTGAGCTCTTTACTTATAATAAAAAGATAGAGCTTTATGACTCCCATTTTTTCATTGCTGGGCAAGGGCATTTCTTGAGAACCTCTTATTGATCTGAAATCTAAAAAAATTTGATTTTTTAATATTAATTTATGATTTTTACAAATTTTATTATGTAAAAAAAATTGAGGAAAAGGAAGGGGAAATTGCATTTTGCTTGATATTCTTCATTATTTTTCCTGAAATATCCTGTGCAGTGGATCATCTTGTAAATACAGTAAGTTTGGGACATACATTCTACTTTGAGGAAGCTACAGACACATCAGTTTTCCCAGTTCTCCTGGTAAGAATTCCAATTTGCACAAATAAAACTTCAAAATTTCCATTGAATTTCTGATTATTTCCAGTAATTCCTAATTAATGCAGCTATATATGCAGTATATATGTTCATTCTCTTAATGAAATTAGTGCTAATTAAGATACTAAGGTGTTTATAAATTCTCATTCTCAGGATATTAATTTCTGGGGGAATATTTATCCAACATTTGTGGCTCTTCCTTACCTGCATCAAAGCAATGGTCGTATTATTGTCAATGCATCTGTAGAAAACTGGTTACCATTGCCAAGGATGAGTTTATATGCTGTAAGTTTGGTATTATTACAGTAATTAGTTTAAAAGTTCATAAATTAAATTGTTCAATTTTCAATATATTTATATTTTGTATTATTATTTGTAGACTGTATGTAAGTAGACACTTGATAGATCGAAACTGGGTTTGATTCATTGATTGGAGCTAGCTAGTTAAAATTTACCGTGAACAGAGGACTTCAAGAATTTTCAATAAAGATGTATATGTGAAAGTTCTATAACCAACATGTCAAAAACCCTAGTATACATAAAAAGTACAAGATTGCCCACAGCTTCGCTTAAGTTTAGATGGTTGGGTGACTCAAATTTTAGATAGAAGTCATAGGTTCAATTATTGATATATCAAAAAATTATGTTGGACTTGCAGAAGTACGGTCAGGGGAGGTCTGAGCCAAAGCTCCAGTGCCTCCTCCAACACTCAAGTCAGCATTATATCTAGGGAGAAAGAGAGTAGGTTAGATATCTAGAGTCTTGTGGGAGTGAGTAAAATGAGTTTAGTGTTTCAAGTGAGTTAAAGGGGGACAAAGTATACCTTGAGCAAAGGTATTTTAGTCATTTTACTATAGCAAGGACAATGATTTTATTTGGATATCATCAACCAAGTGGAATTCAGACTCAAACAGAAGATAATTACACAAATTGTGTCCAAAAAAAGAAAAAAAAAATGGAATAAGAAGTGTACAGATGATGAGCATATACACATATAATTCAAGAATGCACAGTGAATACAACCTAATTTTGTTGCAGGTCTTTCAATTCAACTTGGCTGCTCTATTGTGGACTTAAGAGTTATGGTCATTTTCCAAAATAGAGACAGAAAATGTATATGATTTCTAATTCTATTTTCTCTGCATGATAGGCTGCAAAGGCAGCATTAGTAAACTTCTATGAGACACTGAGATTTGAATTAAAAGACGAGGTTGGCATAACAATAGCAACGCATGGTTGGATTGGTAGTGAAATGACCAGTGGCAAGTTCATGCTAGAGGAGGGTGCAGAGATGCAATGGAAGGAAGAAAGAGAAGTAAGTTCATGCTTTTCTTTTACTTGTAGATCATAATTATCACTAAGACAATCTTGTTACTCATTAAAATGGACTATATATATATATATATATATTGAAAAAATGGACTTTATAATCAATGATATTTTTCCTAACATATTAAGGAAAAATCCAATTAATAGTAATATTGTCTCACTTTTCCTATCTTCATAAACAAAGTTGAGTTTTCAACTTTTGCTAAGAAGTGTTTATAGAAAATGCAATGTTTATCAATTCTTGTTTTAGATATTAAATCTATTCTTGAGCCTCGACCTAACATTTTAAACTGTTGAGATAACGAGTTCTTAACATGATATTGACACTTGTAATTTAATTTAGGTGCATGTGATGGGAGGACCAGTGGAAGAATTTGCAAGATTAATTGTATCAGGGGCGTGTCGAGGAGATGCATATGTGAAGTTTCCTACCTGGTATGATATATTCCTACTATACAGGGTGTTTGCTCCCAATGTTCTTAGCTGGGCATTCCGGCTACTCATTTCACCCCATGGGGCCAGAAGAACTTCATCTCTGTTAGGTACCGGCAGACCTATGATGGAAGGTATGGTAAGACCTATGTTAGAGGGAGCCTCTCCAAGAAAACCGGTCGCCGGCACTGGCTTGCTTACCTTTTCCAGCCAGTTGACTCACCAGCTGCAGCAGAAGCTGGAATGAAGAATCCTCCATAGATAAGGTGTCTGTCTGTATGTGGTGTAATGGACATTTCTACTTGTATTGTAGCCATTGCCTAGAATTCTTGTGAGAAACATGTCAGAGAGTTGGTGACCTTGTCAAGTTGTGAACCTTAGAAAATAAACTTAGGTTGAACCTTAATAAATTATGTGTTTTGGAGGCGCTAGCAGCGACATTGGTGAGATTGTGATGGCATTCTAAATTCTAATGAAAGAACCTCAAACCTTAGCAGCATGAATTGTACTATACTTGGCGCATTAAAAATTGAAAAATGATTCATTTTCTCATGAATGCTACATCAAATACTAGAATACGAAAGTGGGTACATAAAAAATTGTTTGAAGTATGGATTGTAGTGCTATTATTGTATATCAAAAATTGAAAAACAACTCGCATTTTTCTCATAATTGAGAGAATTTTTTTTAAATGAAATTAAATACAAAGAATTTTAGGTCTGCATTACACTATATTTCATTTTAGTCATTGACCAGTAGTTGTTTGAAGTTTTTGTATGATTAGTGGTCATTTTATGATTTTTAGTGATCAATATGTAACTATTAGAGATAAGATAAAACGTTGATTATTATATAAAATTACAAATAATTTAGTTATAAAGTATAAATGTGTACTATAGCTCAAGTAAAATAAATTGTAATTTTAAAAACTACCTAAAATTTATTTTTTATTTGAGTTGCTTCACAATAATTTTCTCATCATAATTTCATATTTTTAATCAGATTAATTTGCAGTTCCTAAATATTCAATTTGGATGCTAATTTCAAAATTCTAGTAAGTAAAAATTTTGCTACATCCAAACCTTATGAGAAGCCCCAATTTTCATCTTGCTTCTTTACATCCATCACAACATTCTTCAATCTTCACCATTCCTCACCATTGTTCTCTTTGCTTCATTGTTTCCCCTTAAACTTCGATTAAAGCTAAAAGCCTAAAACAGTAGCCAAAAAAGGGGAGAAAGAAACAAAACAAATAAAGCTAAAACGAGGAAGAGGTTGTTGTTTTAAGACCCTATAAGTAGAGTTGGTAAAATGGGTTGCAATGGGCCAGCCCGTTTTAGCTAGATTAAATGGTGGGCTGGGTTTTAGAATTAGTGGCTCGATCTTGGCTTGAATTGGCCCGTGGCTCATTTGGGTTTGGGCCAAGTTGGCCTGGTTGGCTCTGTTTTGGCTTGATTTTTTTTTTTAAGTTTAAATTGGGATTTGGGAATTTTTTAAATTGAAATCCCTAACTCCCAATTTCTTGAAGCTCCAAATTTATTAAATTTGTTTTAGTCAAGACTCAAGTGACTTAATTATTGTGGTAAATATTTTTTAATTAGTATGTGATTGATAATACTTTAATAGTTTATTATTATTTGTTTATTTGAGTTCGTATTTTGATTAAAACTTTAAATATTTGATATTTTATAATCAATATATTCTTATATTCTCTTAAAAATAAGTATGATAAAAAAAAAAAAAATTTAGCCCATTTTGGTTCCCAGCCCAAAAAAGGATAGGCTCAGCTGAAATTATGCTAGTCTATTTAAAATTGGGCCAGATTAGCTTAGCCCGCGGCCTGATCGAGCTGAGCCATAATGGGCGTGGCCGGGCCATTACCCACCTCGCTGTAAGCAATTCGCCTCCCCTTCTTCTGCAGGCTTCAACATTACACCACATCCATCATGGAACCATTGTAACCATTCCATGTTAGACATATCGAACGTTACCTTGATTTCCCGCCCCAGGCAACATAGAAGCCTAGAAGGACAAGAACCTCTGTGACAACGTTCATGCCACTAATTCTGAAGTTTGAATTTTTCTGGGTTCTTCATGGAAAGCAACATCTCCAATTTGGCAAATCTTCTGCATTCCTGTATCAGCAAGAAAGCTCATTTAGCTGGTAAGATTCTCCATGCTCGAATCTTTCGTCTTGGGTTTTCTTCTGACACCTTTCTCTCAAACCACCTCATTGAACTGTATTCTAAATGTGATAATATCACTAATGCATACCAAGTGTTCAGTAAAATTCCTCAAAGGAACATATATTCCTGGAATGCCATCTTGGGTGCTTATTGTAAATATAGAAATTTGCGAGATGCTTATGGGTTGTTCCTGCAAATGCCGGAGAGGAACACTGTGTCATGGAACACCATGATTAGCACAATGGTACGAAATGGGTATGAAATGAAAGCATTGGATGCGTATGACTCAATGATGTTGGAAGGAGTTAAACCCTCCTATATCACGTTGACTAGCATATTTAGTGCATGTGGTGCTTTATTGGATGCAGAGTATGGCAGGAGAAGTCATGGTTTTGTGATCAAAGTTGGTCTTGACAGAAATATATTTGTGGTTAATGCTCTTTTAAGCATGTATGCAAAGTGTGGGCTTACTAGGGATGCAATGCATGTTTTTAGGGACATCCCTGAGCCTAATGAGGTTACTTTTACTGCGATGATGGGTGGATTGGCACAAACAAATCAAGTAAGGGAGGCTGCAGATATGTTTAGGTTGATGTTGAGAAAAGGCATTCATATTGATTCTGTGTCATTGTCAAGCATATTGGGTGTCTGTGCAAAAGGAGGATTTGGGGAAATTGGTCTCTATGAGCATAATGATGGCTTCCCATTTAATGTGCAAGGTGAAGAAATACATGGTCTCTCAATCAAACTGGGGTTTGAGACAGATCTCCATTTAAGCAATTCATTGCTTGATATGTATGCCAAAAATGGGGATATGGATAATGCTGAAAAGATTTTTGCTAATATACCTAAACTGAGTCCTGTTTCTTGGAATATAATGATTGCTGGATATGGCAACAAATACCAAAGTGAGAAAGCTGTAGAATATCTTCATAGAATGCAGTGTTATGGATTTGAACCAGATGATGTCACTTATATTAATATGCTAGCGGCATGTGTCAAGTCGGGGGATGTTAAAACTGGGCGTCAAATATTTGACTGCATGTCGTGCCCAAGTTTGACCTCATGGAATGCTATACTCTCAGGCTATATGCAGATTGGAGATCACAAAGAGGCAGTTAAACTGTTTAGAAAAATGCAGTTCCAACGTCTACATCCTGATCGAACTACTTTGGCCATTATCCTCAGTTCATGTGCTGAAATGGGACTTCTTGATGTTGGCAAACAGGTTCATGTAGCCTCACAAAAATTTGGATTTTATAATGACGTGTATGTTGCCAGTGGTCTTATTAATGTGTATTCCAAATGTGGGAAAATGAAATTGGCTAAGTGTGTATTCTATAAACTGCCTGAACTAGATGTTGTATGTTGGAACTCTATGATAGTGGGATTTTCAATCAATTCTCTCGATAAAGAAGCTTTCTCTTTCTTTAAGCAGATGCGGAAATTTGGCTTCTTTCCTTCTGAGTTTTCTTATGCTACCATATTGAGTACTTGTGCAAAAGTTTCTTCTTTATTTCAAGGACAACAGATTCATGCTCAAATCACAAAAGATGGCTATGTTGATGATGTATTTGTGGGAAGTTCTATTATTGAGATGTATTGTAAATGTGGGGATGTAGGTGAAGCCAGATGTTTTTTTGATAAGATGCCTGGCAAAAACAGTGTTACATGGAATGAAATGATACATGGTTATGCACAAAATGGACGTGGTGATGAGGCTGTTTGCCTCTACAAGGACATGATTGAATCTGGTGAGAAACCTGATGATATAACTTTCATTGCTGTTTTAACTGCTTGTAGCCACTCAGCATTAGTTGATGAAGGGGTTGAAATCTTCAATTCAATGTATCAAAAATATGGAATTATGCCAATGTTGGATCATTATACTTGCATTATTGATTGTCTGGGCCGAGCTGGACAGTTCCATGAAGCAGAAGTCATTCTAGATCATATGCCATACAAAAATGATCCAGTTGTATGGGAGGTTGTGCTAAGCTCATGTCGTATTCATGCTAACTTGGGCTTAGCTAAAAGAGCAGCTGAGGAACTCTTCCGACTGGATCCACAAAATTCTGCCTCTTATGTACTTCTTGCCAACATGTATTCTTCTTTGGGAAGATGGGATGATGCAAGGGCTATTAGAGATCTGATGAATGATAAACAGGTCCATAAGGATCCTGGTTATAGCTGGAGTGAGTACAGGAATGGGATGCAAATCATGCTGGAGAACGATAATCATCCAGTGGCTGGTGTTGAAGTCAATTAAGGAATAAGGTCTCATTATGATGATAGTTGAAACCAAAGCATCTCTGCGGAGGCCTTAATAACTTCTTGAAGCGCAGCTCTAATTATAAAGTGAAACTACCACCATGAAGTTGGTAATGGTAATGACTAGTTGCGTTGATATTCCTAATTCAAGCTGGAAGATGGTTAATTCTCCTCATGGGACTTCTATAAATATGAATCATTTCCAACTTATTTCAGATGTATTATAACAAGAGTTTTGACCCACTTGAAAGTTGACATGAAACACTTCTCCTTGTATATCTAGAAAGAATCACTGCCATGCCTATTTGGAAAGGCACCAGCCAGAAACTGGAAGTTCTTCAGCATGAGAAGACTTTAATTGCAGATACTGTCTTGCCCTATGGGACAATTGATGGTTGTCAACTTTTGTGTGTCCAATTAATTCCATTATGTAGTCACTTGTTGCTGCAATAGACATTTATGGATGTCGATTGTGATTAGAACCAAAAGTTCCAACTTTTCTGTACCTGTTCAAACAGGTAAAGCAAGTTCTTTCTCTCTCTCTTTCTTTCCTTTGTGTGTGTGAAATAATTATTGTGAAACTATTTATACAAGTATTTGGCTGTTTCTTCGCTTGTGAGTTTCGCAAACATGGGTTGCTTCATTTTCCATAATGCTATGGAAGAGAAACTAATTCAATGTGCGGTTACTACTAATAGACTTCAGATTGTTAGTCATAGATTTCCATTCTCTTGCTATATATGTTGTTGGTCATATAATTACCTTCTTTCCATTACTTTTCAAGTATTATCATTGGCATTGCAGAATTAGCTGGGCTGACTTTTATGTATACTGTGATTTTGAAAATTTAAAATTATAGAGTTTACTCATTATCACCCTAGGGCTAACGTATATTTGATGTGAGAAATCAACCCAAAGTTAGACTATCTTTGTATTCTACGATTCTGCCTGTCTGAAGCTCCTCTTATCATGGAATAAATATTATTTACAAGCTTATTATGAGTGGCCATAAGGTGAATTTATTTTTGATCAGGTTAAGAGAAAGGAAAGCTTAATGTTTGATGCAATGGGTACTTCCAAAATAATTTTTTTCCCTCCTAATAATCTTCATTCTACTAATATATGAGCTTAATTAGATATCCATAACCCTGATAGCACACATACATTTCTCACACACAACTTGCATGTATTGATGAGAGTACAACTGTGTCCCTTTTCTCTCAGTCTCATTGGGTTGGACTAGCACATGATCACTCCCCCTATTAAATGCTGCTGAAGTTGCTTGGTCACCATTTGTGCTTATTATGAATTCCCATTTTTTTGAGCAGGTAGCAGCATTGGCTCCAAATATTGCAGCTATGTATGAGCTACATTTTGGTGTTCCAATGTTTGGGGGCAATTTTCTGCACACTAAAAAATACATGCCATGATTCAGCAAAAGATTAATCATAGGACTGTCCCTACGTCGTGCCCAGTCCTTCCGACCATTCGCTGCTGCCAAGCTCTGACCACCTCGCGAAGAAGGGTATTCTTTGATTTTGGTTGGAGATTGAGGAAAGAAGAAATCGATGCCTGTGCAAAGTTTCTGTGCAGGAAAAAATTTACAAAGAGAAGAGGAGGTGAAAAGAAAGAGTGAGGTCTGATATGTTTACACAAATCTAGGGGCACAATGCAATTACGAAAACTTAATGGGTTTATCTCTGAATAAGATTCCTGTCATATGCCGAAAAGAACCAGTTTTTGGTGGCTTACGTGGACAGGCCCTAACCGTTGGTGAGGTGTACCATCCATGCCTCAGTTATCGACTAATTGAGGCATTCTAGCCTTTTAAGTCAATTTTTTTATACTGTGTAGTTATGGCTCATTTAACGTAGCTGCTAAACTATCCCGAGATTTGACACAAATATTACATGCTACAAAAGCATTTACCTAAATGTAACAGATTTTAAAGTATTTATATAAATATTACACTTTTTAAAAATTTTAAAATAAAAAAAAAATATTTCAGAGCACATGAGACCCACGGCGTGTCCCAATTGATCAATTGTCCAAAATTGACAAGCTGCTGTAACAAGTAAAGTCACCTGCACAAGCAAGTGAAAGAAATTGGCCAATTGAGACACGCCGTGGGCCTCACGTCATGTCAACATGGGATAGGCCATGAGGCCCAAGGCTGTTCGGTGAGTCCCACGTGCTTCGAAATGTTTTTTTTTTAAAAAAAATTTTAAATTTTTAAAAAGTGTAATATTTATATAAATACTTTGAAACTTGTTACATTTTGATAAATACGTTTGTAAACTGTAATATTTGTGTCAATTGGCCAAGCTACCCTTGCTAAGTAGTGCTATCTCAACCTTTATTTGATTTAAAATTACTCATTTAATTTTTTTTGTAAAATGTACAAAGTTACATCGTCATCCAAAAACAGTACCAAAAGAAAAATTAAAAATTAATGTGAAATAGTGATTTTTTTAATATAATTAAATTAAAATTTTGTCTAATTATTTTGGAATTTACACATATTACAAGACTTAATTTTTTGAAATATTTATAATATGTGAATTCTACAAAATTTTCTCTGAGTGAATAACATTATCTCTTAAAAAGGAGCGTGATATAGTTCTTTGATTAGAATATGGTATTTTAAAAATAATTTTATATATTATTATATTTTTTAATTTATTTAACTTAATATCATATTTTAAAAAAAAAAAAATTTAATGTGTGAAGACCACTGGATATGTCGTCTGCCGCTCTGCGCATCCAATAGACATATGGCTTGTCTATCCAAGTCTCGAAAAGAAAGAAAAAATGAAAAGGAAGAAGAAAGAGAAAAGATAAAAGAAAAAAAAGGACCACGTGAAGACTCGTCATTAATTATTTGGCAAGTCTAGTGAAAATATGCTTATTTGTACATATCGTGTCTAGTAGTCTTTACATATCAAGTTTTATTTTTGGTTTAATTATAATTTTGGTCCCTTTATTTTAATCACTTGAACGTTTTAGTCCTCATTCTTTAAAAATGAACTATTGAGTCCCTCTATATTCATAAAATGTATAAGTTTAGTCTATTTATCTTTAAGTCAAAATTTTTAGGTTTATTTCAAAGTGTAAAATTCTCTGATTCATAATCTCACCGTTCAGATTGAAGAGCTACGTCTTGTGAATCTTTCCATTAAATTTCAGCTCGATCTAACGGTGAATAAGTCTAAATTTTTAGTTAGATGAAAACTTATGGTTTTGGTATTTTGGATAAGTTTCACCGTTAAATCGAGCTCAAATTTAGTGAGAAGGTTCACAAGATGTAGCCCTTCAATCTGAACGGTGAGATTATAAATCAGAGAACTTTACACCTTGAAATAAACCTAAGAATTTTGACTTAAAGATAAATGGACTAAACTTGTATATTTTATGAATATAGAGGGACTCAATAGTTCATTTTTAAAAAAAAAGGACCAAAACGTCAAGTGGTTAAAATAGGAGACCAAAATTACAATTAAGCCTTTATTTATTTATTATTTTTTTAAAATTATAATATTAAAATAAATAAATTAAAAATATAATAAATGTATAAAATTATTTATGAATTGATCCTGTCAAAGGGCCTAGCAGCGACCCTCGTTGAAACTCAATTTATTGGCCATCTACGTGTTCGATTTGATAACGTTTTTAATATCTTTACAATTTTCAGATAATCAGATTGTGTATCAATAAACAATAAACAGGCAACACAAGCATTTCACTTACCGATACAGTGACTCCCTGCGTGTCCTGTCCTCAAGGCTCAAGCTCAGTGACTCCCTTCCATGGAGGGCACAATCCGGTGCTCTGTAAACTACGTTCCTCTGACTCCAATCAGCTTCTTGGAGCGATCGGCCATTGTCTACAGAGACAGACTTTCAATTGTGTACGGTAATGTCAGGTACACATGGAGAGAGACCCTTGAACGCTGCACTAAACTTGCTTCTGGTATTACCAAGCTGGGAATTTCTCGCGCAGATGTGGTAAGTTCTCGAAATCTTCTTCCTTTCAATTATCTTCTTTCCATTTTTTTTGAGTATTATCTGGGTTGACTTCTCTGTACTCTGTGATTTTGAAGTTTCAAATTATTTGATGTTGTGAGATATCAACCCAAAATTAGATTATAAGGATTCTGCCACTGACTAAAGCTCCTCTTAGGCAATAGATATTATTTACAAGCTTACCATGAGTGGGCACACCATGTCTTGGTCTTTTGATTGGGTTTAGAGGAAGAAAACTTAGTGGGTAATAGATATTATTTAACAGCTAATGATCTTGGTTCTGGTAGTATATAAGCTTAATTAGATATGCATATGCCTGACAGTGCATGTTGATTTTCTCTCATAGAACTTGCATATATTGATAGTACAGCTTTGTTCCTTTTCTATTAGTCTCATTGTGTTGGACTAACATATAATCACTTCCCTTATAATGCTGCTAAAGGTGTCTTTCATGATCCAACATTTGTCCTTCATATCAATTTCCACTTATTTGACCAGGTTGCTGCATTGGCCCCAAATATCCCGGCTATGTATGAGTTACATTTTGGTGTTCCAATGTCGGGGGCTATTCTGTGCACTCTAAATACACGCCATGATTCAGCAATGGTTTCGGTATTACTAAAACATTCAGAGGCCAAAGTCCTTTTTGTAGACTATGAACTTCTTGCTGTTGCTCAAGGAGCAATTGATATCCTGTCCAAGACAATGACCAAGCTTCCCATTTTAGTCGTAATTCCAGAGTGTGATCAGCCAACACAGGGCACTAGTTACAACAGATCCTATGCTGGAATATTGGAATATGAGGATCTTATAGCTAAAGGAAAGCTTGAATTTGAGGTCAGAAAGCCAAAGGATGAATGGGATCCAATCTCATTGAACTACACTTCTGGAACTACGTCAAACCCTAAAGGTGTAGTGTATAGCCATAGAGGTGCCTATCTTAATGCTTTCGCTGGAGTTCTTCTTAATGAGATGAGGTCTATGCCTGTATATTTATGGTGTGTTCCAATGTTTCATTGCAATGGATGGTGCCTCACTTGGGGTATTGCTGCTCAGGGTGGCACAAATATCTGCCAAAGGAGTGTAACTGCAAAAGGAATTTTTGACAATATATCTGAGCACAAGGTAACCCACATGGGGGGTGCACCAACAGTTTTAAACATGATAATTAATTCACACCTTGGTGTCCGGAAGCCGCTTCCAGGCAAGGTAGTATTAATGACAGGTGCTGCTCCACCTCCACCAGAAGTACTCTTTAAGATGGAAGAACTAGGATTTAGTGTGACTCACTGTTATGGTTTGACAGAAACCTATGGTCCAGGGACAGTTTGCACATGGAAACCTGAATGGGATAACCTGCCCCAAGATGCACAAGCAAAGATTAAATCCCGTCAAGGAGTAAACCATCTTGGCATGGATGAACTTGATATAAAAGATCCTCTCACCCTGAAGAGTGTACCAGCTGATGCAAAAACCATGGGTGAGGTGGTGTTCAGGGGCAACACCGTGATGAATGGATATTTAAAGGATTTAAAAGCTACACAAGATGCATTTAAAAGTGGATGGTATTGGAGTGGTGACTTGGGCATAAAGCATCCTGATGGCTACATAGAACTTAAGGACCGTGCAAAGGACATTATCATTTCTGGGGGAGAAAATATTAGCACAATTGAATTGGAAGGTGTGATTTTTAGTCACCCTGCAGTTTTGGATGCAGCTGTGGTTGGGAGACCTGATCACTATTGGGGAGAGACACCTTGTGCATTTGTGAAGTTGAAAGATGGGTGCAATGCCTCAGCTGAGGAAATAATGCAATTTTGTCAGAACCGTTTACCTCGTTATATGGCTCCTCGAACTGTGGTTTTTACTGATCTGCCAAAGACATCAACTGGCAAGACACAGAAATATGTTCTCAGGGAGAAGGCAAAGGCTATGGGAAGCTTGTCAAAGAAGACCAGCAGGTTATAAAGTTGCTTTGATTTGAGGCTATCTTTTTTATTATGTACTTTGATGTTTTAATTTTCATTTGTCCACAAGTTTCGCCATAACATGTGCATATAAAAATCATTTTGTACTTGGAGACGGATATATTTGTGAAAGAAGTTTCTACTAGATTGTTAAATGAAATCTTATACTGTTATTGCCTTTTTGAAAAGAAATATTGAAGAGTTCATTCTCTTTTACAGAGGATCTTTTGCACTAGATGGGGGTGATTAAGATTACAGTCAAATGTGATGTTATCTTTACGCCTATGAATAGAGCATAACTTCTGTGGACAATAACAGGTCCCTGTAACTGGTGAATTGCGTTTGATTTCTATACAGGCTTGTTTTTTAGTTGACAGTAAAATAGATACCCTCTGCTTAGCTTAGGATTGAGGCAGTTTTGCTACTATGTTAGGTGAGTTTCAATGTAAAAATGGTGACCTTAGTAATTTGTATAGAATTAATTTAACCTTATTAAAGTGCAGAACTTTATGGTAATTTTTCTTAAAACACCCCCCCCCCCCAAAGAGAGAGAGAGAGAGAGAAAAGAAATTGTTCAATTTTGATTTGATCTAGAAAAATTTTCATTCAATCGTTGAAGGATTAGCCATGGCATCAGTGTTTCTATACAAATTCTTGGGTGATTTGACGGTGGGAAAGTCAGACCTGGTGGAATTTCAAGTTGATACATGTATATATGATAGCTCAAGAAGGCAAAATGTGTGGCTGAGGCCTGCATTTTTGTCTTGAAGAAGAATGGAAGAAAGCACTATGTCATACTCTTTAAAGACCCATATTTTATGCAGGGACAATATAGATTTGCTTCTGTTTTGGTTTGTGTGACAACCATGTAGTTTTCTTGATGAGTTATAGCTCAGGTTGCTTACACAATTAACTCAACGGTCAATATTTTGCTAATTATAACAGTTATTTATTAAACTCCAATTAGTTTAGCCTAGTGATAAGAATGCAATAGGTTCATTCAAATTAGCCAAGATTTAAATCCTAGGGCCAGCACCTAGGATTATTTTTTTCTTGAATGCACTTAGCTGATGTGGGGAATGTGTCCTTAAAATCGCCTGGAAAAGGATTTAGTTTTGGTGCGCAAAGGCTAGCCTGAACATACCCTTACCGTTATAACAAAAAAAATAAAACTGTTATTTATTAGATCTCTATTTAGTATACAAAATATTAGGGAATGTATTAGAACTTGGAATTATTGTAATGGTAATGCGGATATTTATATACTTGCAACTTGATTCATGGTTTACTTTGTGGACTCTTGCAAATTGGTTCAGATTGGCAGCATTCAATCCGAATTTTGTTTAATCCTCTTTTTCAATAGTGCTTCTGTAAATTGGCATGATTTGCATTTCGATTCAAATATAATTTTCAATCAAACAGCAATACATTCACAACCAAAAAATTTGTAGTTGGAATTCTTACTTTTAGTGCAATTAAGAGCTTTATTGTTATTATTTTTTTTGGATGCTTCAATTTACCCATATTATTTTTGAATAGATGTAAAATATTGTAAGTTGAACATCTCCTTAAAAGCCAATTTAAAGTTGCATATTTCTCTAAGTTTATATTTTGCACTTTGGAAGTCATTCTGAAATTTTTCTATATTGAAAAGCCAACCTATTGTTTACTTTGTGGACTCTTGCAAATTGGTTCATTTATAGGGATTTACTTGTTTGTGCAATCAGTAGCCACAAACACTGTAAGAAACTTCTTTTGGGGGTTTAAACCCTGAAATATTTTTTGCTGAACATATAATCTGAAATTCAATAGTCATTGTCACCTATGCAGCAATCCAAATTCTTTTCAATCTATTAATATCGAGTAAACTCATTACCCCTTGTTATAGTAAAAGGACCAAAGTGCCCTTGCTACAATAAAAAGACCAAAATACTTCTACTAAGGTATATATTCTCATTTATGCTTCTTTTTAGATCTCATGCTCTCGTACCCTTCTCTTTTTTGAGCTTCTCTTCTCTGGTTCCTCTCATTTTCTCCCTGTGACCAAGCTAACTTGAACGTCGGAAGTGACATCAGAACTTTAGCTTTGGTCTCCCCCTGACTTGTAGGTTGCCGACCTCACTTAACTTTGACAATGATACAATCCCTTCTATTTTTTTCATAGTGTTACAGTAAATAATACCCGTCGTTGCCAGAGTTAGAGAGAACGAGGCCACTACGACACCTAAGTCAGAAGTGCAGTGTGTTAAGGGTAGGCAATAAATGCAGGGCGTGTAAAAAGTGAGCATAAAGAACCTTATATTTATAGGGATACTTGGATTTGGGCTGCGGATAGAATTGGGCGTTGAGCAAGTATATGGATTATGGCATCTACACCACATGAGTATTTTCTTTTAAAAAAGAGAAAATCTTGCGAGAAAGTAAATTCGACCAAGCCGGATATCAGAAATCGTTGCTGATTGAAATTGAAATTCTTGATGATGTTTGTTTGGTTTAAATTACATTATGAGATATCTTTCCCGATATGAATATGAGATCTCATTTTTAAGAATTTTTTTTTGGTTTTTCACTGTTGTCCGGGCTTCACCCAACTAATCCGGTTTCGAGTCAAGAAAGACCACAAAGGCAGTAAAACTCTCCCAACAGACACAGCTGCATACCAAAGGCTCGAACCCGAGACTCTTGATTAAGCTAGAACACCTCCTTACCAAGTGATCTACACGCTTATTGGTATTTTTAAGAATTCTAGTTGTATAGATAAGATGCATATTTGACTTTCCTAATCAGTGTAGACTAAAAGGAGCCAAAAGATGTATTTCTTCCTTCTTTTTTATTTTTTGTGGCTAAACAGTGCTTGTAGATAGAATCGTATTGCGTGGTTCAGTTTGGTAAGAAACAACGTGATTGGTTCAGCTGGAAGGCCAAGGTTTGATTTCCACTGTTAGTCGTCCTTCTTTTGTAAACAATTTGTAAATATCACTATAAATCACCTTAGAATGAGGTTACATTCCCTTACTCTAAACTTTTGCATACCCAAAAAGAAATAGAATCATATTATGAGATGTTAACATAGTTGATATAATGAGTCTATTAAAAAAAAAAAAAAACTTAAGTAAAGGATGTGACAATGCCTGATTTGGTATGGAAAGAAAGGATTAACGATGTTCTACCTGCAAACAATAAGAAGTCAAAAGTCGGGACTTATACCTGAGCTCCAATGCTTAAGTTAGTGATGTCCGAGGTATCAGAATGTATCTGTTGATGTGAGATGAAAAAAAGTCCCTATACCTGTCGTGCGGAGAGTATTTATAGGGAATTTTGAGGGTTTAAAGGTCATGAACATTTGGAGGATATGAGTCTTACGACGAGTGGACCTAATGGCTTATGGGCCGAAATGCCGGGTATCTACAAGATGTTATGTAAAGGAAAAGACAATACTAAAAGAATCTTATTTCTAAAAAGGTTTTTGACATGTAGTGTAAAAAGTCCAAAATATCCCTTAACATTATATATAGTTATTCTTTTTATGTTTATTGTTATTATGTATAAATTATTTGTTTTATATGATTATCATCTTCAAATATAAAAGAATAATTACATATATAACTAAAATAATTACATATCGTCAATGAGTATTTTGATATTTTTAAATGCCTACGAAACCTTCTTAGAAATAAGTTATCTTTAGCACCTTTGCGTCTTTCCTTCAAAGTACTCAAACCTACAAATAATTCTCCCATTTTTTTTTTATAAATATAAGGTTATGTGAACGATGAATGTATACACTAAACGTGAATCTAATTAGTACAACGTTGAAGGCCAAACAAATCAAATATTTGTGAGAGAAAATTTTGACTTTTCTGTTTTAAAAGGTTTGGAATCGGAGAGATCAGTTGATCTGTTTCATGGAGGGTACGATCCGTTGCTCGGCCAACTACGTCCCTTTAACTCCGATCAGTTTCTTGCAGAGATCGGCCATTGTCTACGGAGACAGACCTTCTATTGTTTATGGTAATGTCAGCTACACATGGAGACACACCCTTCAACGCTGCACTAAACTTGCTTCTGCTATTCTCCAACTTGGAGTTTCTCGTGGAGATGTGGTCAGTTTTACAAATCTTTGTTTCAATCATCTGCTAGTTCTACCATTTTGTTTTTTATTATTATCATTATTGTTGCAACATACAATTGATAAATATCTCCAAAATCTACAATTCCTTGAATTCTGAGGGGAAAAAAATGAATTTTTGGAATGTCCATAAATTAGAACTTCATATGCAAGTTTTTGGAAATTTTGTAAACAATGATTTAGTTCAACTAGTAATCTAGACAAGAGAAACCCTAAGAGTTTAGTCTAGTAGTAAGGATATAATAAGTTCATTTAAGCTAGCCAAAGTTCGAATCTTAAGAGCTGGCTATGGAAATTTTTTCCTTGAATGCATTAGGCCAATATGAGGGATGCACCTTTAAGATTGCCTAAGAAAAGACTTAGTCTAGGTGTGCAAAAGTTAACCCAAAGATATTCTTATCGTTAAAACCAAAAAAAAAAANAAAAAAAAAAGGTAATCTAAACAAGAGATAAGCCAAAAGAATGTTTATAATGATTAGACACCAAATTGGACTAAGAGAAATGAAGTCCTAATTAAGCCATGAGAGGTTGAGAAAAATCAATCAAAGTTATTTCTATAGATTATCCTTTCATTCTACTATTTTGTCTCTAATTTGAACTGGTCCTAGGCAATAAGTATGGTTTACAAGTGGACACACAATTGGATTTAAGAGAAATGAAAGTTCAATTGTTTATATAATGCGTACTCGCGAATGATTATTTTTCTTCATAATGATATTGATTCTCTGCAAATAAATTAGCTTCACTATTTTTTTAATTATCGCTGACATTCCACATATATTTGTCTCATACTATTTGCATGTATTGATAGTATTCCTTCTCTGTCAATATTATTGGGTAGAACTTGAGAAATAACTCACGCTCAGTGAATTGTATTCCTAATTTTAAAGTTAGTCTCTTCATTTTCTTTTCTTGATTCGGATTCCCTTGATTGTAAATGCAGTTATTATTCATCTATCGACAAAAAAGCATGTTACTGAGTTGGACTAGCATATAATTAATCTTCTAGAACGCTGCTAAACTATTTTTGATCATTGTTATGCTTATTGACCAGGTTGCTGTATTGGCCCCTAATATTCCAGCTATGTATGAGCTACACTTTGGTGTGCCAATGTCTGGGACAATTCTGTGCACGCTAAATACACGTCATGATTCAGCAATGGTTTCATTGTTACTAAAACATTCAGAGGCCAAAATCCTTTTTGTAGACTATCAATTTCTTGATATTGCTAAAGGAGCAATAGTTATCATGTCCAAAACAGCTACCAAGCTTCCCTTTTTGGTCTTAATTCCAGAGTGTGATGAGGCATCACATGGCACTACTTATAACACATCCTCCTCTGGTATATTGGAATATGAGAACCTTATAGCTAAAGGGGACCTTCAATTTGAGGTGAGAAGGCCAAAGGATGAATGGGATCCAATCTCACTGAATTACACTTCAGGAACTACATCAAACCCCAAAGCAGTAATTTATAGCCATAGAGGTGCCTATCTGAATTCTTTGGCAGCAGTTCTTCTCAATGACATGAAGTCTATGCCTGTATATTTATGGTGTGTTCCAATGTTTCATTGCAATGGATGGTGCCTCACTTGGGGTGTTGCAGTTCAAGGTGGCACAAATGTGTGCCAAAGAAGTGTAACTGCACAAGGAATATTTGAGAATATTTCTCAGCACAAGGTGACACACATGGGGGGTGCACCAACAGTTTTAAACATGATAGTAAATTCACCCTCTCATGTCAAGAAGCCTCTTCCAAGCAAGGTAGCAGTGATGACTGGTGGCGCTCCACCTCCACCGGAGATCCTATTTAAGATAGAAGAATTAGGGTTTAGTGTGACTCACTCATATGGTTTGACAGAAACCTATGGTCCAGGGACAGTTTGTGTCTGGAAACCAGAATGGAATAGCCTACCTCAAGATGCACAAGCAAAGATTAGAGCGCGTCAAGGAGTACAGCATCTTGGCCTTGATGAACTTGACATAAAAGATCCCCTCACAATGAAGAGTGTTCCTGCTGATGCAAAAACCATTGGTGAGGTCATGTTCAGGGGAAACACTGTGATGAATGGATATTTAAAGGATTTGAAAGCAACACAAGATGCATTTAAAGGTGGATGGTTTTGGAGTGGTGACTTGGGAGTCAAGCATCCTGATGGCTACATAGAACTTAAGGATCGCTCAAAGGACATTATCATTTCTGGGGGAGAAAATATTAGCACAATAGAGTTGGAAGCGGTGATTTTTAGTCATCAAGCAGTTCTTGATGCAGCTGTTGTTGGGAGACCTGATGATTATTGGGGAGAGACACCTTGTGCATTTGTGAAGTTGAAAGACGGGTGCAGTGCCACAGAAGAGGAGATAATACAATTTTGTCTAAACCGTTTACCTCGTTATATGGCTCCTCGAACTGTAGTTTTTCAAGATTTGCCAAAGACATCCACTGGCAAGACACAGAAATATATTCTCAAGGAGAAGGCAAAAGCCATGGGAAGCTTGTCAAAAAAGACTAGCCGGTTATAAAGCATTCTTGATTTGAAGGCAATCCTTGTTATTTTTATGTGCTTTCTTCAGTTCTTGCAGTTAATCTTATAGCCACATGCTCAATGGGGATTTAGATAGTAGTCCTAAGTTCATTTCATAGCAAACCATGTACCAAACAAAAATGCTGTTATAGTCTCATTTGTTTATAAATTTGTCTATGACATTTGCATGGACAAATCAGTTTGTATAGTCAGGTGGAATTTCTTCCTGATCTTTAGTGAAAAAATAGAAAAGTCTGTTTCTAGATTCATAAGTGAACCCTTATTCACTTTATTGTCATTTTGAAAAGAAACATTGAAAAGTTCACTCTTTTCTATATGCATTAGATACATATATATATATACACACACACGCATGTTTTGAGAGCATGGAATGAACCATTGGGAATTATGAGGATAGTTTACTTTCTTATTGTATCATTGAGAGTCTTCTTGATTATGTTGTTCTATAATGTCTTCCTAGTTTTGTTCCTTTATACACCCACTCAAACTTGGCAGGGGCTAAGTAGAGAGGCCATGTTTAGATCAAAAGTCAGAATTTGCCTTGCGTGGCAGAGAGCTTGGTGAAAACATCAGCCAATTGACATTGAGAAGAGATGCAATGAATGGTATAATTTCCTTTCGCCACTTTCTCAGTTACAAAATGTTAATCCAATTCAACACGATTGGCACAATCTTGAAACACAGGGTTTATGGCCATGTATAGGGCACTAAGATTATGACAATGCAGTACAGGTGGGCTTGAGAGGGTAATACTAATAGCATGAACTAAACAAAGTAATTCAAGTTAGCTTCGTAGTGGCTCATGTCAAGGATTTATATTCTGCTTCTGCACTGTATCTAGAAACAGTGGGTTGGCTTAGAAAACACCAGTAAACGCAATTGCTTCCCTTAAAACTGCAATATATTGTAAGTGTCCTATGGTTTTAGCATGCATCAATTGGCAGACATAATTGACAGGGTAATGTCAGGCCGTGTGAGAGCAATGTACTTACATCAACTCATATTGTGTCATGCTTCAATCTCCAAAAACAATGGATTGGGCCAAGATCTCTATTGCAAATTCACGACCAAGCTCCATGAGGAACCACTGCACAAAATTAGAACTGTTACCAGTTGTAAGCATATCATCAACGTAAATTAATAGCAAAAGTGTGCCTCTAGGTGTGATATCTTAGAGCTTTTTTCTCTCTTAAATTGCTTTGCTCTCTATATGATTAACTGAGAAATCTCCTCTTTTTATAGAGCTTCTGTGAAATTTCTTTCTCAAATTTTCATGCACCGCATTTGAATTTTACACGATCTGTCTCTTCAATTTTCTTCTGCTCCAATTCACCAAAATTCAGTACCTTTTGACTCCCATTTCTTCATGCAATCAATAGGTTTCACCATGCACACTATGGCTATCTTCACCATTTCAACAAGCCTATTACTAGGCTTCCGGCGTGCATGCCTTAATTTCATGCACTCAATGCTTTCTTTCTCTTTCAACCCAACACTTATTTACACCATAATGAGCTGAACCCCACGACATGAGGTAAGTACTGTTGTAAGGAATAGGAACTTGCTGATCTTGGGGTTGATAATCTCATATTGATTTGAATATGCAAGGAAATAGCTTTCTCTAAGCCTTGTTGGATGGAAGGTTGTGCATTCATATATCCCTAATCACAAATTCTATTGTCAAATCCAACATTAAAGGGAAAGTCTTTAGTAACTTGACTAATAGATAAGAGATACCCTTTTTTAATTAATATCAGATACTAATACAACATGTTTTAAAAGTATTCAAGTGTTTTCAAGACAGATGCTAGAGACTTCAACGTGGGTAATTATCTAATGTTTTTCCATTATACCTATATATCATAACCGAGTCACTTCCTCCATATAGTCTTATATTTATTAACTTACTAGAGTCACTAGTTATATATATATATATATATATATATATATATAGAGAGAGAGAGAGAGAGAGAGAGAGAGAGAGAGAGAGGAGAGAGAGATTTGATATCCATAACCATAAGCATAACTTGATTCGAACTGAAGCAAGATACTATTGGACAATCCATTGCTGAAGCAAAGTACATAGCTGCTAACAATGATGTGAATCCAGCCATTTTTGGCTTAGGAAAATACTCTTATATTTGAAGCAAGATCAAGGGAAAGCTACTACAATATAGTGTGATAATAAGTCAGCAATTGCAATAGTCAATGACGGATCCATAAAGTTTGATTTGTGGAGCAATATAAGCATATTAAAAAATATATTTTCAAAATGTTTATTTTTATATGCAATTAAACTCATTTAAATATTAATATGATATTTTAAAATGAGTCCAATAATTTGTTTTTCCTTTCATTGAATGTCAAAGGAAAAAAAATAGTTGCATGTATGATAATTTTCTTTGAAGAAATTTATTAATCAATGTCACATTTAAAATTATTGATTGTAAACCATTTAAAAAATTAATGTTATGACTTATGCATCTCAATAAGAAATAGAAGCTTAGTAATATTCCAGAGAGAAAAAACGTGTATCTTCCTTCTCCCTTTGCTTTCTCTATCTTTTCATATGCATAAAAGAACCTAACAATGTCTGAGTTGAATTCGAGGTCGAGTGAATCTCGGAAGTCGGATGAAATCGAACTAATCTGCACAAGTAGAAAGAAAGGGCCGGACTCTTATTTTTTGGCTCCGAATATTAAGTTAGATTAGTCCGAACTAAAAAAGAGTCATTAAATATATGCTAATGATAAATTTAGTTTAGACCTTTGGTGTAATAAGTCTTTGGTATAATGGGCCTCTAGATTCAGGCTTACAGAACCCCTCTCAATTTTGCAAAAACCCAACTCAATAAAAACTAACACATAGCATAGCTTCTTCCAAATTTATCTTGGAAAAGTGAAATCCCGTTGTCAATGGAGGATAGTTTCAAGACAGATGGGCAACGAGTAGACATTCTACCTGTCACGTGATCTTATTGGATTTTTGATAAAAGTAACTTTTATATTATTTTTAATTTTAAATTATATCATACTAACACAATTAATATAATTAAATTTTATTAAATTTATATAAATTTTTTTATAGAGAAAAATTTAAAAAAGCCCCCTAAATTATACATTTTATACGTTTTAGCCCTTATCTTTCAAAAACGTAAGGAATACCTTCTTCAACTACGAAAAGGTACACTTTACCCCCGATCCTGACGTCCATCCATTAATGTGTACATGATGTGATTAATCTGGGCCATAGTGTAATTTCATAGGGGTATAAATGAAAATAAATTTATAAAAATTGGGGTTAAAAAGTAATATTTAAAAAGTTTTGGAGTCAAATTATAATATTCAAATCCCTTCTTCCGTCCATTAATGGACATACATTAGAGTCGTGGGGGTAAAGTGCACCTTTTCGTAGTTAAAGAAGGTTTTTCCTACGTTTTTAAAGGATAAGGACTGAAGTGTACAAAATGTATAGTTCAGGGGACTTTTTTAAACTTTTTCCTTTTTTATATGTTTAAATATTAATTTAATTACATAAATTATATCAGTACGTTACAATTGAAAATTAAATTAAATAATACAAAAAATTATTTAAATGTGATATAAATTACCCTAAAAAAAAAAAAGTAGTATAGCAACGCGCCAACACCCTTTAAATTTAACTAAATTTATTTGTTTATTTTTTATGACAGTGCTTTTGCAAACTTATCAACTAATTAATTAATGTGACATAATGTAAATATTATTTGTGGGCATTAATATTCCTTTGACTCTATGGTCCAAAAAACAGTTTCTTTGACTGTTGGTTGAAAATAATTCTTCTAGAAGATATTTGTCCTACAAATGAAACGTGCTAACGTTACCTTCACGCTTACTGGTCCCACATTTAAATTAGCGGTCCAATGCTTATCACATCATTTTCATCTGTTAAGTTCAGTGGAATAATACAATAGGAAATCCCTACATAATGTTATTACTGTCAAAATGGCGAATTCAGCCTATGACTAGATCCAAGGATAACGTGGACCACCTAAAGCTTGTGCAAAGCAAGTTTGATTCAGGACTTTCTTTAGAAGGCGGCATATATAGGGTGATTGAATTGAATAATATATTTTAGTAATAAAATTATATATTTATCATATTTTTTAATTTAATTACTTAGAATTTTTAAAAAATTAAAAACAAAAAAAAGAATTTAAACATATAAGAATCACAAGTGGTCATGTGATGTGTTCACGTGAGACACGTCAATAACTTATTAATATGTCCATTTTTGTCACATTTTTTTTATTTTTTTTTTATAGACTGTTGAAGGGCCTTTTGACACAAATATTACATTTTGCAAAAGTATTTACCTAAATATTACAACTTTCAAACTATTTACATAAATATTACACTTTTTAAAAATTTAAAAATTAAAAAAAAAAAAAATTCAGACACGTAGGTCCCACCGAACATGCCGTTGGCCTCACGGCGTGTCCTAATAGGCAAAATTCATCCATTGTTCCAGAGTTGTGGGCCCCGTGACGATTTTGTCTTATTAGGACACGCCGTTGGCCTCACGGCGTGTCCATGTGGGACACGCCGTGAGGCCCACGGCATGTCCGGTGGGTCCCACGTATTTGAAATTTTTTTTTTTTTAAATTTTTGAATTTTTAAAAAGTGTAATATTTGTGTAAATAGTTTGAAACTTATAATATTTGGGTAAATACTTTTACACAATGTAATATTTGTGTCAAAAAGCCCTGTTGAAGAAAGGATATGCTGTGGGCTATGACATGTCTTATATGGCCATTGTCACGTTTAATGGTCCTTACGTGTTTGTTATGTTTTTTATAAAAAAAAATATATATATATATATATATATATATATAATATTAAAATAAATAAGTTAAAAAGTATAATAAATGTGTAAAATTATTTTTAAAATGCTATATTCTGATCAAAGAGCTGCATATATAAAATAAAAATATTTTTTTAACAGAAAAATAATGAGTATATTTATAATCAAAGAAATTCTAATTAAATAAAAAAAAAATGAAGAGATCAGCCTTAAAATTAAGAGTATGTTTTATTGAGTTAAAGCTCTTTCTCAAAATAAAAACACTTTCATGTATCATAAAATAAATAATTCTTATTCAAGCACAATATAATTAATGTTTTCATTCTTCATTTCCGTTTGCCTTAAAAAGGCAGCAAAAATATTTGCCTGAGCTAAACCTGATCTCTTAACACTATTCTCTATTGATACATACTCTCACTTATACCAAGTGGGCAAAATTGATCGACGATAACACCGTTGACTATGTCACTAACTTGAGCGTCTGAGATGATACCGAAGCCAATTTTCCCTTTTCAGGTATCTGAGAAAAAAGTTTACATCATACACTAATTATAATTAATAACTAAAAATATATACACAGCCAAAGATAATTAAAAGACTAGTTAGGAGATTCAATGTTCAAGATAATCTTCAATGGAAATGCTCAAAGCTTCCCCATGATCTTCCCATGTCATTCTCCCACCATCATCACCCATATTTTCCCACCATAACCCATCATTCTGAGCTTGCCCGTGATTGTATTCTCTGCTGCTGTGTTCATCAGTTTTCTGCTCCATCTCAACACAAGTTTCTGTGTTCCCTGTGATTCTCAGAGTGTGGTTAGCATCAACAGCCATGCCAGCATCCGATGCCGCCTTCTGTACCGACCTCGGCGTCACAGCTTTCAGAACAACATAAGATGACAACATGTCTGGAAAATTGAGCTTGTCCAATGTTTCTGGTCTCCTCAGACAAAAGACTGCTACGTCGTGAGCCACAGCCGCAGCTTCTGAAGTCGCATATGTACCCAACCAAAGACGTTCTTGAGTGCCCGGAACACGAATCTCCGATACCCACTTGCCCCATTTTCGACGACGAACTCCCTTGTATTTCTTCCCACTTGAGCTTGCTTCATTCTCACTTGAGCTATGACTCATCTAAAACAAAAATGAAGATAGAGTAGTTGTTATGGTGAAAGTTTCTGTGTGGCTCTTTATCGAGAAGCTGGTGTGCATTGTGAGGGAAAACTGGTGTTGAGCAAGTGCTTATATAGGTTGAAGATTTTCTTAGTCAGAGGACTTCCCACTTGAACTCCAAGAGGCAAGAAATTAAGCGGTGGCGTGCTTACCTTGTGAATTCGTGACTATTCGCGAAGTTGGAAGGTTGGGGTAAACAATGAGAGAGAGTCAAAATTTTCAACGGTCAAAACTCTCATTAATTGTTTGCTGTGGATGGTGGTTTTCTACCTTTTTAGCCTTTTATTTTTGGAAAAGACGTTTATGGAAATGTCTTCTTAAGGAACATCATTCTTGGAATATTTATGGTAAGTCAATGGTTCGGTTCGATTCGATCGATTTGATCGGTTTAATTTACACTCCTAGAAGCCATGATTGGAGACAAAATTAATTCTATATTTACTATTTTGATACTTTCTTGTATAGCTCAAATTAGCAATTTCACAAAAATTCTTAAAAAATAGATTTTTTTTTAATAAATTATTTGCCAAATCAATTCTTAAATCACTAATTTGGAAGCAATTTCACAAAACTTCTTAACAAATCGAACTTTTTCTAATAAAATTATTTGCAAAATTAATTCTTCCATCCTCAACTTTCTTAACATTGTATAAGAGAATCTAAACACACCAAAAGTGGGTGGTGATGTCGGCAAGCCCACGTGGCATATGGACTATAAGAGTAGACAAAATTTGCCTATCAAATTGCAAGAGTTTTTTTTTGTCAAAGTGAAAATGATGAATATGAGAATAAAATGATAAGAAACTAGAAGAAAACCCATTTTGAGAAATAATAAATTTCTGAAATATATTCACAAATATAGATAGCAAATATGAGAATATAATGTTTTTCATACAATACTACTGCCTATTTTTTTTTATTAAGGTTTCTGGTGGGATTAAGTGATTAAATTTAGTGTTATTGTGAATATCTCAAAAAATTAAATCACACAATATATACAAAAACAAATAATTTCTTACAAAATAGAAAAACGACATAATATAAGAAAATGTGTCAAAAAAAAATTCAAAAAGTTATGTTTTTTCACACATTTTTGTATAGGATAAAACTTAGAAAAAATTTCATAGATACTAGTGATATTGTTCTCTTATATATTAAAATATTATATATGTATTAATTTTACAACTTAAGACCACGTTATTTCTCTTAATGTTTTTTAAAATTAATACATATATAATATTTTAATAAAAAAACAACACTATTAATTCATATGAAACTTTATCTAAATTTTATATTTTTTTTTATATTATGTCATTCTTATATTATATAAAAAATTATATGTTCTGACATATACTGAATGACTTCGTAATGACACTAAATTTATTGAATAAATTTCACTCAAACTTATCCAAGTAACACTACCTAAAAATGCCATATATATAACTTAACAAACCCCTTTTCATATTAAATTTCTAAGAATATTCCAATTTTACATTCCAATCTACCTAACTAGGAAGTGAGAGGTGTAATGTGATCATTGATAACCAAGTCTTAGGAGACCAGTACTACAACTTGCTTGAAAATATCCAAACCTGCGGCCCTTAAACGTGACAAGGAATTTAGACATCTTTCACTTAATGAGGAAAGCCCACACGCAGGGTCCCCCAGTCCGACATCCGCCGCCCAAGTACACAGTGTTCTGGAAACCACAAGGAGTTACAGATAAGCAACGTGAACGAGTTTGAGATGGGGAAGCGCGTGGATCTTTGTGTTGAGGATTAGCTCATCTATGACATCACCCAATTCGATCTATTATGAATCAGATCATGTCACTTAAATTATATTATTCAAATTTAAATAGTTTATTATATTAAAATTTATTTTAATTATTAAAATATATTAATATTTAATAATTGATATAAATTTTAATAAAATAAACAATTTAAATTTAAATAATATAACTTAAGTGATATGATAAAATCATTTGATTAACAGTTGATAAGATCCTTCTGGCAACATCAGAGGATTAGCTCACCTATGACATCACAAGAATTGACATGTCTTGAATTCAAGGAGGTCAACGAATGGGAAAATGACACTATGATGCCGGTTAATAAACAAATATTTTCCCATAAATTTACATTGACCTTTGAAAATTTCGGGTAAATTGCTATTTTTTTTATACAAAATTTAGAGATATCTTGTTTTAATCTCATGTCACAAATTTTAATAAGAGCTTAGGATAAATATTAATAAATTATCTAAAAAAAATTGTCTAATAACAAGAATTAAACTTAAGTTTTATTAATAAAATGTTTTGAACTTTAAACCTTACAACTTATATTATTAATTAAAATAAATTTTCTTCTATATATTACTAATCAAACACTTGATTAAATAAAAACATTTTTTTTTTTGTTTGCAAGGAATTTGAATATGAAATTTCTACATGAATTGTAGTTTATCTAACCCCATAGCTCAAGTGTCATATAGACAACTATGAGATCAATGTATGTATCCACATTGTAAAGTCATCAACCACTACTAGAATTTTTTTTTTTTTAGCAAAAAATATTTTCCTTGCTAAATTGAAATTTGTAATAAATTGATTGTTGCCTTGTTTGTAAGTAAAGCGAGCATTGCTAAATTTTTTACAACGACTTTAATTTTCATTGCAAAGTTTGCAATGGCATCATCGTTTTTAATTTTGAAAAAATTGTCTTTAAAAGTGGAGTAAGAAAGCATTAAAATTTTGAAATGTAGCAAGGAAATCTTTGTTGCAAAATTTAGCAAGGGATTGGTTATTGCAATACTCTTATACTTGAGATGACTATTCTCTTGCTAATCTTAGTGTGTGTGTGTGTATATATATATATATATATATATATATTTGCTTGTTTGAATAGATGAAGTTTATGTGTTTAGTTATAGGAAATATTCTCTTTCAATTGAAAGAATAAATAGCCAATCTAAGAGATAATTGATACAAAATATGAAGAATCAATAAAGGTACAAGACATAGAAGCTTGGTTGGCACACATGTAATCGATGTAAACATATCTCCTATTCCATATGCCCAAATCCCACAAACCAAAATAAAAAACCAGACCAAACCCATCTCCCAACTTAATCAATCCCCTTCACTATTTCTTCTCACCAAAGTAAAATACCCTAAAAGTAAAACAGCACAAACCGTAGCCACAACGTTTCCTTCTTTCAACAAAATTTTGATCACGAAGTTGAAAATTTCCCTTGTAATCTTCTTTCATTCAACAACCAAAGTCCTCATAGGCTTACCAAAGAAAGCTAGTAGCACCGCAATGGTGATCCATATCACTAAAACAGCATGCACCACTACCTCAAGAACTGCAATCATAGAAAGCACCCAAAATCAAACCCCAAAAGCAAAGAAGCATAAAGAGCATAAATAGAATTAAAACTAGTATTTACCATCTTTGATTTTGTTCTAGCAATTGATCATCCTTTTGCTATGGCTTGGTGCATGAGGGATTGGGAAAAGAGTTCAATGGTTTGGTTGTGAGGGATTGCGGAAAATGATTGAGAGGAAAATGTTGGAGTGAGAGTAAGGGTGAGATTGTGGGATTTTTTTGTTATGGCCATGGAAGTTGTGTGATTAGAGTTTGAGTCCAAATGAAATATTTGTCAAGAACCGATTCAACCTAAAAGCTTAAGCTGATAGGTGAAGGCCCATGAATAGATTTATATCTAACAATATTGATAAACCCAAAAAGCGTGGAAGGACATGTAAAATGTGTAGTGTTTGTGCATTCCTTTTAGTAAATTTTTACAAGTATTAATCTCTTACTAACTTCTAATAATCTTTCAACAAAAAAATTCTCTTACTAAATCTGAAAATATTTTTTATCAAAGTAAAAAGAAAAAATTGGCGCAAAATATTTTGACGAAAATAAAAATTGTGCCAAAACAGAAAGTAAAAATTTTGCAATAGAATTCTATCTCTAAATTATAGGAACGACAATTTTGTCTTTAATCCGTTACTAATTATTTAATCGTATTGAAAAAGAGAGGAATTTTAGTTTCCCTTACTATTCTCTTGCTAAGGGCAAAATTTAGCAATGAAAGATTTGTCCATTGCAAATTTTTGTTGCAAAAAAATAAAATTCTATCAGTAAACATGATATATTTTCATCAATATATTAACGTAATAGAGGGGTGTTATATTTCTCTGGCCCCATTATTGTTGAGAAAAAAAGGATAATAATTGAAGTTAATCTTTCATAATATTGAGTGTAGGTAGTCCAACCCCACATATGAGAGCTATGTGAATTGAGGAGAAGAAAATATTTATCAAATGCTTAAATGTAGTTTAAACATTTTAGGAAGATTTAATGTATGCTACCTTTTTTTTAATCTTTTTTCCTTTGAGGAAAAATATAACATCTATATATATATTTTATTACATATTCCAAAAATGTCTCAATTGCCCACAGACTCATAGATTAAATGATTATAAGACTCTATCTCTAAGAAAATAATCTTATATTCAATGTCTCACTTTGACAAAAAGAAAGGTCTTCAAAATATTTTACACAAAATTACACGCATAGATACTTCAACAAGAGATGTCTAGATCGAAGTTTGATAAATATAACTTCATCAAAAAAGTAAGGGAAAAGTCTTAAAAATCTCCTTCAACTATGCTCTTATTGCACTTTACCCTCTATGCTTTAAAAACGTAGGAAATACCTCCTTAAATTTTCAAAATGTGCACTTTACCCCCCGACCCTAACGTCCGTCCATTAATGTGCACATAATGTGATTAATCTGGGCTATAGTGTAATTTTATAAGGGTATAAATGAAAATAAATTTATAAAAAGTGAGGTCAAAAAATAATATTCGAAGAGTTTTGAGGTCAAATTATAATTTTTAAATCTTTTCTTCTGTCCATTAATGGACGGACGTTAGGGTCGTAGGGGTAAAGTGCACATTTTGAAAGTTTAAGGAGATCTTTCCTACGTTTTTGAAGCATGAGGGATAAAGTGCAATAAGAGCATAGTTCAAGGGGGGTTTTTAGGACTTTTTCCTTTAGACCAAAGTTGCTGGTTAAAAGAAAAAATGTCCCAATTGAAAAACGTTATTTTATCCATTCACAACTAAAACTAAAAAAAGAAAAAGAAATCCATTGACACTAGCTAAGAAATGTATGGAACTCATACGCTATTATAACTTTATAATACTTCTTAAAAAGATATGATGTATGACTTGTTCCTAATAAAGGCAACAGATACTTGGGGCTTGCCTTGGTTTTTATTGAAGTTCGAAAAGGGGCGGTGATGACCAACTTTCAGCAACAAAATTGAGTACTTATAGTTTTAAATTATAAGTTAATATATTCAAAGTTGGACTTTGATTTCTTAATGATCAGTCAACTCCATATATATATACCCACGTTCTTTAAAATTATATTTTAATCATATTATGAAACTAATGATGATTTTCTTCAAAGGAGCACATGGAGGTTTTAAATTTAAATTTTATTGAAAACATAATAAAATGAAATTTACAAGAAAAATAGTCAAAACCCTAGATTCAGATAATCTTATTACATATAAAAGGTTAAATATATTATGTTGTTTTTGAAGCAAAATTTATTTTAAAAAAAATAGTGATGATCGAAATAATGGTAATGACATCAAAAGAGTGAGGTGTGATTTAATTAACTATACTTTAATATAATAAAAAAAAGTTAACGATATTGACTTAGTTAATAGGATCGAAATACTTTATTTATAAGACTTAAGTTTAATTTTTTTATTACTAATAGCTCTTTTTTAGGTGATCTGCAACTATAAATAATAATTCTTTCTTAATAGGTGACGATGCTTGATATAAGCTAAAGGTCAGAAAGATGGATGAGGATGGGCCGAGAGTGTATTAACTGTACAGTAACAAATGAATTAAGGGTTAGATTGTGATATCTGAGCTTCAAAATTTAAGTTAGTACGGTCCGAGCTAAAAAGTGTAATAAATGCTAATAGAAGCAAAAAATCCGTATACTTATTACTGAGTACTATTGATAGATGATGGTTAAAGGATATGATAGATATATACAAAATAAAAATTTAAGGGAAAAGTCTTAAAAACCTCCTTTAACTATGTTCTTATTGCACTTTACCACCCATGCTTCAAAAACGTAGGAAAGACCTCCTTGAACTTTCAAAATGTGCACTTTACCCCCATGACCCTAACGTCTGTCCATTAATGGACGGAAGAAGAGATTTAAAAATTACAATTTGACCTCAAAATTCTTTGAATATTACTTTTTGACCCCACTTTTTATAAATTTATTTTCATTTATACCCTTATAAAATTACACTATGGCCCAGATTAATCACATTATGTGCACATTAATAGACGGACGTCAGGGTCGGGGGGTAAAGTGCACATTTTGAAAGTTCAAGGAGGTCTTTCCTACGTTTTGAAAGCATGGGTGGTAAAGTGCAATAAGAGCATAGTTCAAGGGGGTTTTTAGGACTTTTCCCAAAATTTAATGATGTGAATATTTGATGAAATGAATCTGAATATAATGGATTTAAAGATTGAGTATTTATAATAAGTTATTTATAATTATAAATATTATTATAAATTTTCGTTAAAACCTATAAAATTGCGACATGTGACCTCACTCACTTTAAATTTTGTCAAAAAATATTTTAAAAAAAATCACTTTAACACCCATGTTCCACGGCTACTCGTGCGTTTGTTTTATTATTGTAATACATAGGATTGAAAAAGTTGTATTGGAAATTTGGAAAACAAAAAGGATCGTAGACGTATTCGACATGGCGTTCAGCGGTTTGACTGCCTCCACTGATTTTATCCGTTGAACCGAACCGATATTCAAACTGGATATCAATGTGACCGGTTGAACCGGCTACTCTACTCCGATTTTAAAACATTGCTAAGTACAAATATCTATAAATTGGAAGCGGGACCAGAAAAAAGTTCAGTTTTGTTATTTTCCCCAAACTTTAAAATTCAATGTAAACGCTTTCGATTTCCTTCACGCCTTACAATTATGGCCAAGTCTAAGCTTATCTCACCACCTCGTGTCGTCTCTTATGGGGAGTGTGGAGCAATACTAACCTTTGATTTTAGTATTTGTGCAAAATTCTTAAAAAAATAGTCCAAGACTTTAATAGTTGACATTTGAGTTTAAATTATTTTAAAAATATTTCACTATTTATTTTATTTTATTTTATGACTTAGATATAAAATTATTTTTAATTTTTACTTAATAGCTTCAATTTTTGAGTGAGATAGTTTTTTGATATAGTATCAGAGTTTTTTTTATCAGACGGTCAAGAGATCAAATTTTTTTTACCTCCACTTTTTTAATTAAATTAAAATTTCTATACAAGACTTGTATTATATATAAAACTATTCATAGACTTTTATATAATATTTTAAGCTTTTGGATGAGATAGTTTCTTGACAATATTCAAGTGTTGAGTTTGAACTCTCTGCAACCAGTAATCTCGCTTGGTAGGCGCCTTTGCTCAAGGAGATATCTTAGCGCCTAGGGACAAATTGAGTAATCTCCTCAAAAAATCAATAGTGTCTTAGAGGTAATTATCTTAGTAGACATCCATTGTCTTTTGTTTGTCTTTAGGTGAATCTTTAAATATATCGCTGGTGTCCTGTCTAATAATATTAGAATAATATATCTTTACTGTTATTTTGATTAAAAAAAGAGAGAAGATAATGCACTTTAATAAATAAATATTTAGACACATATTAAGTTAGTTGGATTTTGAGAGTTTAATATTGATACCGTAATCAATAATTAATTGTTGAGGAGTAATTTTTTGAGATAAGTTAAAAGGAAGTTATTGCCCGAAACAACCTGAGTTCACGTGCAAAGAAAATGTTTGACCAACCAATCAGAAAGTACAACAAAAAAGCAGTACACAATTTGAACAGTAATCTTCCATTGACCACGAGAGAAGATTGTATTCAACTATTCAATCAAAATCTCATATGCAGTTTCAGAGAAAATCAAATTGGCAGAAATGTCTTTGGAAACTGAATTAAGGATCCAAAAAATGACGATATTGTTGTTTCTGTACCAGGAATTAAGCAAATCAGCATCTGTACCTTCTGGTTTAGTGATCGTACCATCAATGAAACCTAATTTATTCTTGACCGAGAGAGCTATCAGCATAGCTCGACTCCAGGACGCATAATTTTCTCCAGTGAGTTGTTGTGAAACAAGAACTAAGCCAGGATTGTCTGAATGGTGTAAAAAGAAAGGATGTGAAGGTTCATCAATGGCGGATCTACTTGCTGAGGACCGAGAACCAGAGACATTCACGGATGGAGAAGGAACTTTAGCCATGGTGAAGAAATATCAAACGAACATCGATCAGGATCAGGAAGGTGATCGAGAATCAGGAAGAGATCAAACGAGAAAAAGAATTAGAGATGAAGCTCTAATACCATATTGAGCAAAGCGGAAGGAAAATGAGAGAAAATCTATTCTCATTAAAAATGAATCAGTTACTGTACAAACTGAGTCTATAGCTTTATATAGAATAAACAGAATCCTGAACTAACGTAACTAACTAACTAAATAGGGAAGGTTAACTATAGTTAATAACTAATTATCAACAACTAATTAATTAGAGCTAAATCAGTTAACCACATCAGAGGAAGGACACACCCGTGTCATCACATGTGCATGCCCGTGTGATGTAGACCGAGAGCAGCAGTTATTGAAGAAGAGCACACGGGCAGGTATGGAAGAGGAACACGCCCGTGTGTTGTCAAGCCAGATAACTGTATATTCTAATAACTTGTATTATATATAAAACTATTCATAGACTTTTATATAATATTTTAAGCTTTTGGATGAGATAGTTTCTTGACAATATTCAAGTGTTGAGTTTGAACTCTCTGCAACCAATAATCTCGCTTGGTAGGCGTCTTTGCTCAAGGAGATATCCTAGCGCCTAGGGACAAATTGAGTAATCTCCTCAAAAAATCAATAGTGTCTTAGAGGTAATTATCTGAGTAGACATCCATTGTCTTTTGTTTGTCTTTAGGTGAATCTTTAAATATATCGCTGGTGTCCTGTCTAATAATATTAGAATAATATATCTTTACTGTTATTTTGATTAAAAAAAGAGAGAAGATAATGCACTTTAATAAATAAATATTTAGACACATATTAAGTTAGTTGGATTTTGAGAGTTTAATATTGATACCGTAATCAATAATTAATTGTTGAGGAGTAATTTTTTGAGATAAGTTAAAAGGAAGTTGTTGCCCGAAACAACCTGAGTTCACGTGCAAAGAAAATGTTTGACCAACCAATCAGAAAGTACGACAAAAAAGCAGTACACAATTTGAACAGTAATCTTCCATTGACCACGAGAGAAGATTGTATTCAACTATTCAAGTAATCGTCCATGGACCACAGTAAAACAATGGCTTAATTACAATTTTGGTCACTCTATTTTAACCATTTGAACGTTTTGGTCCTCTTTCTTTAAAAATAAACTGAGTCCCTCTATATTCATAAAATGTACAAGTTTAGTCCATTTATTTTTAAGTCAAAATTCTTAAGTTTATTTCAAGATGTAAAGTTCTTTGATTCATAATCCCACCGTTCAGATTGAAAAGCTACGTCTTGTGAATCTTTCCATTAAATTTCAGCTCGATCTAACGGTGAATAAGTCTAAATTTTTGGTTAGATGAAAACTTATGGTTTTGGTATTTTGGGCTAAGTTTCACCGTTAGATCGAGCTCAAATTTAGTGAGAAGGTTCACAAGATGTAGCCCTTCAATCTGAATGGTGGGATTATGAATCAGAGAACTTTACATCTTGAAATAAACCTAAGAATTTTAACTTAAAGATAAATGGACTAAATTTGTACATTTTATAAATATAGAGGAACTCAATAGTTCATTTTTAAAGAAAGAGGACCAAAACGTTTAAGTGGTTAAAATAGGGGACCAAAATTACAATTAAGCCTAAAACAATACATATCAGGTAGGAATACCAAGCTGCAGGTAGAGGTACTAAAAAATCCATGGCTCATTGTTAGGACCGAGCTTGTAATAATGGAGTTACCGAGGGGCACTTGGCACATTTTACCGAGTTATAACCCTATTTCAATAGTATAGTTTATGATTTATTAAAAATTTTTTATTATCAAAATTATTTATATATAAATAAAATTATATTTAGATAAATTTATATAAATAACTTATTACACTTTAAAAAATAATTTTTAGTTTATTTTATGAAATTATTTTTAAAAAAATTATTATAGAAGCTCATAACAACTTAATCAACAATTATTTTAAAAAAAGTTTGAGCCAAAATATTCTTAAATGATAGTTAAAATTCTGGTAAAACTCGATGATCAATTTCCTCATTTTTTATTTATTTTAGAAACGCTTTGTATATCAAAATACAAAATACTTTAATTTATAAAATTTTTTTTTTGTATAAAAACTTTTTACATAAATTATTTTTATATATTATCTTAAAATAAACCGTTTACCTAGATAGGATCATAGTGAATAAGCTGAGGAGCCACTAAGCTTCTGGGCCTGATTGGGCCTAGGGGTATCTACAATATCTATTTCAAGCCAAACCACATCAAACTCTTGTACTATATAAATACGGTTTACGGACAACATTTTTATATAAACGCTTAAATAAATCGTTTATTCAAAAGAAAACATAATAGATAAGCTGAAGAGTCATTGAGCTTCAAGGTGAGATTGGGCCTTGGGCCTATGGGTATCTAAAATATCTATTTCCAGAGGTGGACATTGGTCTTCAAGCCGAACCACATCAAACTCCTGTATTATTCTCTCCGCTCTTTATTTTATTAGAAATTCTATGATACTATGTGAATATGCCATATTAGACTGACATGACAAACAGAAGTAATTTTTATATTTTATTATATATAAATATAATTTATCTTATTTTCTCAAACAAACTTAAAAATAATTAATTTGTACATAAGTCATTCACACATTGACTATTCTCATGTAGTATAACATATTATAAAATATTTAAGAAACCTCCTTATTTTATTGTTGCCAACTTGCTATTATAACAAAACAAATAGAATATTAAGGCCAAATAAAAATGAATAAATAAAAACAGAAAGAAAGAAAATGGGACTCTAGATGATGAGAAGGGAGGTGGAAGAAAACAAGCAAAGGAATCACTAATATGAATTGATGATTAGCTGAATTCCATGATGAGATGCTGAAATTGACATTCTATAAAAAATGGGACAAGACCAAATTTAGGGTATACCAATGTCCTCCACTTCAAAAACAAATATAGTGTAAATCTTAAAAACAATTTAAAAAAAAAAAAAAAAAGAAGAGTTCTAAGATTAACATGATCTATCTTAACGATTGACAATGAAGAAGGGTATCCACAAACTTTTACAAAGACCTATGAACAAAATTATGATGACTATGGATATGTATCTTTGTGAAGATCAAATAGGAATTTTTCTTATGGAAACAACATAGATAATGTCTAGTTGAGAGAGTTAGACACAGAATATATGAAGTCCAAGAAGCCTGTTCCCTTCAAAAGACCCTTACCAGTTAAAAGCTCAAAATCCAACAACAAGAGGAAACCAATAACAGCTGCTTTCCCGTTTATTATTTCATTCTTCCCAGTGAAACCAAATCCTTCTTGTTCCTCATCAATCACCATCCTAACCTAATCACATAATAGAATTAATCAGTTGAAAGTAGAGTTGAATGTAATTGCAGTGTTCTTGTTCATTCAAGATCTCATTCACAAAGTGAAGGTAATGTAGTGTAGTTACCTCATCAACATTGACATCAGTTGCAGTTACACCGGGTTGAGCCTTTCCACTAAAGACTATCTCAGCTGCAGCATCAGGTTTTAAACCTGCACTCATGCTGATGTAAATGTTCTCTTCATCAGTTTTAACAGGATATATAAAAAGTGACCTCAAAGAAGGTGTGAGAACTCTCAGAACTGGATTTTTTGGATACCACTCCTTGACAGCTCCAGTTTGCAGATCAAATGTACTATCGGTTGTTGGGCAAACTATACACCCCTCCTGCATAAAGGAAGGAATAGAAAAAGGCCATGCATTTCCAGTCAATTTACATTGATGGATTTCAGAGAACATTCAACACTTACATAAAACATTCAAAAATTATGAAAGATTGTAAGTAGTAATGATGGAAACAAAACAACTGAAGTCTCAAGTGTCTCTTGCTATAGGTGCAATTGAAATAGTTCCCAAGATAAACCTTTATAACAATGTTATATTTATATAGAAACTTCTAGAAAAGAAACTATAAACTTTTTTACAACAGATGTAGTATATGCGGTAGTCAGATCAAAACTATACACATTTGGAGGCTCGTTTGAAGCTCCTATGACAAAATTTGCCAATGAGCAATGAAAAATAAAGCACTGGCCAATAATCATTTTCCTGTCACAAATTCAAAAGAAAAGGGATCCTGTTTGAGATGACAAAGTAGGTTGGGCCTTCTAGCGTTATAACGGGTAAATCCTGTTTGTGCCTCTAGTTCCCATTCTAGATATCAAATAGGCTGCTGGAATTAAAAGGTGGGTAAGAGAAGGCCAATCAAAATTTCGGTTTAGTACATTTTCTTCATCCACATCTCATGACTAAACAACCAAGTATTGGTACTATTTTTCACTTGATACTCGAACTAGGCAGTTCATTTTACCCAACTGTGACATCAACTTGGTGAATAACTACAAGAGCTATATCATGCATATTGAGACTTAACCAACAGATCCAAGTTAATTCAAGTTTACTAGATGTAACACACCACAACAGATAAGACAAAAATTCATTGCTGACAAGTATATTCTCTCTTTTGAGAGGTGGGAAATGGACAAATTTGAAAAATATGAAATCAAACTTAATGATTGTAGGTTGAATTTTCTCTTTGCTTCTTTCTTTCCCCATGATGAATCAGTTGGGGCCACGAATAGCTTATATTGGATGTTATTCTTTCTAAAGTTTAGGAGTTTTACAGAGATTAAATATCCACTTTCTCTACTTAAATTAATTCAGTTCAAACAACGAAATTCCAACAAGATTGTATGACATTTTATCATATAACATCTCACATCCACTGTTTCAGATTTATTCCAAACAAGAAGCTAACCAGTTATAACAAGAAGTTATTAAAAACTTTTAAGTACTAACCAGTTATAACAAGAAGTTATTATACAATGCTCTTGAACCCACTTCAATATTCATTCGCCATTGATAAATTGACTATTATTAATAGCTGTATATGTTGAAAAGACAGAAAATTTTCAATTAAAAACAAGCAAAAAGAATGAACTGAAACCTGGGTAAGCTTGGCATTGAGCAATCCTTCACTATAAGCACCTTCAGCAGGGGATCTGTTTTCAATGGCGAAAACCTGATCTTTATACCAGAGCAACAATATCGTCTCGCCATCTTGAATTATCACGCGCCGCTCCCCCTTGGGCAGTGCCGACAGCGGCACCACCGGAATCCAGTTTTTATTCCCGCTGCCGCCATCGTCGCCGGATGCTGAAGATTCTTCAGCGACTGAAACTTGGGTTGCCTTGCATTTAACTGGGTGGGCAGGGTTGGTGGGGAGATAATGGTAATAGATGGAAGATTTGGGGGTAGAATGGAAGATTGAGGATGGAATTGAGGGGCAGACAAGAAGGGATTTGCGAGCAGGTGATAGTGAAGTAGGGAAATTGAGAGAGTAGTTGTTGGAACATGAAAGGGGTAAAGGGGTGGTGGCCATGGAGATTGTGAGAAGAAAGAGAGAAGGAGGGGTATGGGGAGGGGAGATGAGAGAGAGAGTGAAAGGTCTGCATGGCCAGAGTCCACAGAAAGAGGATAATGAGAAGGAGAAAAATGTATGAGCCACATTTCTAATACAACTTTCCCGTCACAACAAACCCCAAGCATCAGCATAATTATTAAGGGATTCTAAGCTAGCAAGGATAAAAATAGAAAATATTTTGAAGTAGAAATTTGGGGTAAAATAAATTTTTGATTTTGATATTATTATAAAAATTTTTAAAAATTGAATCACTAAATATAAATTACATCTTAAAATTATTTCAACAAGATAAAAAAAAAATATTGATATTTTAATATGTTTTTCTTCATATTTTTTATATTGCTGAATTTATGAGTTTTACAAGGATAAAAAAATCCATCAAAATGAAAGGAAAACTTCTTGAAATCAGAAGAATAAATAAATCAATGCTTTAATGAATTTTGTTTGTTGTTTGTGATAAAAATGCACTCATAGTTAAGGAATCATCTCCCTCAAAAATTTAAAGAGTTAAGTAAAAGTCTTAAGAATGATTTTATATTTAATACGCCTCTACACGTGAAAGCCTCTAAGCTTAAAGTATAGACAAAACACATGTTTACCTATACTTTATTCTGAAATTTTTTATTTAATTAAGAAAGTGAGACATGAGGTATTGATCTTCTGACCATTTAATCAAATAAGCTCTAATATTATGTTAAGATACCATTTCTCTCAAAAGTTTAAGCTGTTAAATGAAGGGGTACTGAGAATAATTTTATATCTAAAACTTATCTATTAATTTACTTAGAATACAATGTTGGAAATGTAGGAGCTACAGTAGGATGTAGGAATTGAAGAAAATGTTGCAGCAAATAATCTCTTCTTACTGGCCCTTTATCAAGGGCAGTTTGGTTTGCATCTGATTTTTCATTGAGAGTGAATCAGATTCAACCTCAAGATGTGACTGAATGGCTTAAAATTCTGCTTAACAATCTAAAAACCATATTCTCCTGAATTCTATCACCTTTGTTACAATATTGTGGTGACTTTATGGGTAATATGGTCCCATAGAAATCAGATCACTTCTGGGAATGCTCAACCTTCTGCAATCTTAGTTTTAAATCAAATACAATTTCATGTCAGCTCAATCTCTACCGCATGGCAAGCACAAGAGATATTCATAAAACCAGAAGCTCTGAGGATCAACAAGATTATGTCTTAACTTGCAAAGAAATATGGATGGGAATGGTTTATTAATATATATAGACTGGGATCAGAAGCCTCATTCAAAACATAGAGTCATGGTTCCTTCACTCTGTAAGAATGGACGTTTCTGGAAGCAAATTTCATACAGCAGTTCTACTGCAAGCGATACTACAGCTTGTCTTCATTGCAATTTGTGGCTTTTTATAGCATTTGGCTCATATGGAGATTCCCACAGTGCAGTTTATATCCTTAATGGTTTGATATTGTTATACTTAGAATATATTTGTTACTATTTCCTTACTAATAAGTACACATTAAATAATTCACCATGTACTCCTCTCTTATTTTTTTTTTTTAATGTGTTGTACTCTTATATAACCAAAAAAAAAAAAAAACTCTTATTAAATAATTCTGGAGGAGTAATAGCTCAACTAATCTTATTTCAAACTTTTAAATAGGGGAGTTTATCAGGTCATGGGTTGAACTTGAAACCAAGCAACTTGCTATTTTTGTTGTGTATCCTTTCATATTGGGCTTGTTCTATATGGTATATGGTTTTCTCATAAATATATATGAATTTGTATTGTAAATACTCTATTTTTGGGGGGGAAAAAAGTACATATTAGACAACAATCTGAAGTTATGTTTAGTATATATAAGATGAAACTTGAATAGTAAAAAATAAATGAGTTAAAAATTTGAGATTTTGAGTATAAATAATTTTACATTTGCTTGAGAAAATATTAAAAATGAAATGCATAAAAAAATTTCATTTTTTTTTTTACCAATTATTCTCTCTCATTTTTTTTTTTTTTTTTTTTTTTTTTTCNTTTTTTGCTTTTTCCCACTTCCCTACCAATCACATGTAAACCTTAAATATAAGCAAAAAAGTGACTCAGCATTCAACGCAAATTCCCCACATTAATTAAATTCTAGATATCTCTATAATTGTCCACAAACATTCAATAATAGCCTCCTAATCCTAACTCTCCCATATTGAATCTTCCACAAATCTTATGTTTAGTATATATAGATGAAACTTGAATAGTAAAAAAATAAATGAGTTAAAAATTTGAGATTTTGAGTATAAATAATTTTACATTTGCTTGAGAAAATATTAAAAATGAAAGGCATATAAAATTTCATTTTTTTTTACCAATTATTCTCTCTCATTTTGTTTTGTTTTTTCCCACTTTCCCTACCAATCACATGTAAACCTTTAATATAAGGTAAGCAAAAAAGTGACTCAGCATTCAACACAATTCCCCACGTTTATCTAGATATCTCTATAATTGTCCACAAACATTCAATAATAGCCTCCTAATCCTAACTCTCCCATATTGAATCTTCCACAACTGATCTCATGACATGGCAAACCCTATATATACATATGTCCCTCATCCAATCCTCATTTTCTTGCAAGAAGAGCATTTTCTTTCTCTTCCCCCAATTTTCTCTGACTTTCTTTTCGTTTCCTTTGTTTGTCTTCCTTGAGAATACCCATAAAGGGTAATTCTCTTGAAGGAAAAAAGCCATGGATAGCCTTGAAGAGAAAGTGTCAGTGTTTATGGGAGAAGAATTTTCCAAGGAATCAGATTCTAATCGTTCTCTGGAAGACTATGAATTGGAAGATAGCAGTGACTACCAAGATTCAACAGAGAGGAACTCGTATTGGGAATCTCAGGAAGCTCTACTTCAGGTACCTTACCTACCATTAATGAAACATTTATATTTTTAATTTTCATGACAGAAACCTGGGTTTGATTTTGAGGTTTAAACAAAATTCAAATTTATATGAAATAGAAACCAATTGGGATTCTGGGCAAGTCTTATTTTGGTGGAAAAACTGATTAGGTTTGGATTAAGCGGAGTGAAAATTTTGGTGATTAAGAATGGTTTTTCCTTTCTCATAAAAAAATTTAAAAAATATTTTGGATTAGAACCAAATTATTGATTTTTCTATTTGAGGACGCCGAAATATCTGACTGAGAATATAATAATGGTTCTGGATTGTTGTCTGTATCCATGGAATCTAAATTTGGTAGAGAAGATATTTTGTTTTCTTCTTTTTCTGGGTGGTTAATGACACAACATGCTATAGTTGCACCACAAGTTAACTTGTGGTGCATGCTACACCCTTAGATAAAAGCTATAATTTGACAATGATTTCTTCTTCAAACAAAACACAAGGAAAAAACCAAAACATAAATAGATTCATGATGCAGGGAACGTGATGGTCCTAAATTGCATGTGGTATATATTTTGCCATACTATTATTAAGGGAAAGAGAAAGAAGTTTCCAAGTTATGGTAGGGGTCTAAAAAGCTAACTTAAACCAAATTGAACCAACTAAACCAAGCCCAACCAGGCCGAAATCGAGTTCAAACTGATGAGAATCGATTTAAATCAGTTCTAAATTTACTAAAATCGATCGGTTCGGTTTGGTTTCGAAAAAAATTATATTTGTTATACATATATATTTTTTAAATATATTTTATATTTGTTATGAGAACATTTAACATATTTGATTGTGGTAGCTTGTTGATCTCTTATTTTTTTACTAATCCTAGTAAACCAGGTTTGAAACTAATCATGCCCATTTCTTTTTCTTGTTTCATTTTTTTTTTCCCTTGCCTCTTCACTTGAACCGATTGAACCGAACCGACATAAACTAACAATTTTCTATTCGGTTCGGTTCGGTTCATGAACCAAATATAAAAAGTTCAGTTCTTAATTTTCTCAAACTGACTCTACAATTTGGTTCATAAAAATATCAGAACCAAATAGAACTGAACCGATTTACACCTTGTTATGGTATAGCCAAGGAATACCATGTCTTCTATAACTGGAAAAGGACAATTGCATGTAGTTATTTAATGAGTGTCGGCAAGTGAAGCATAAACCATTGACATCTGTTCAATACCATGGCATATTCTTTTGATTTTTTCTATCCAATTTTAAATTTATGTTGCGTGTGATAATATATTGTTTTATAAAATTCTGTTTCAGTAGGTTTTAATAATAAATTTCAAAACTTGAAACTTTCAAATTAAAATATTTAATATTTATTTTTTTTTTGGTAATTTTTTAATTTTTATTTTTAATACACCAATAATGGAGTTTAACATCTTGCAAATGATTGAACATTAGATATTTATCATCGAAATCTTGATTTTAAATCTTATTGGTACTGAGTTGAATGGATTATGGGTGAGGATAAACTGTTCTTTATTGTGTAGCTTTTTAGTAAATATTTTATTGATAAAAATTTCTTGGAGTCTCTCTTGATCAATATGAAATAGCATTTTTATGAATTACGAAAATTAGTTAAAAATAATTAACTTATATGGTTGAACAACATTTATTATAGATTTTTCCTCAAGATATCAAGAAAATGTCATATTCTATATTTCCTCTCTAAAAAAATGGAAATACTTGAACCACACACGCTTATATGGTTGTCCATAGATTATGTGTTTGTCAACTACCATCCAAGCACATGATTTCACATAAAGCATTATGCTCCATTAAACTTTTACATTGATCTTTCTTTTCTTTTCTTTTCTCAGGAAATTTTGGAACGTTACAATTTAACAGGATCAAAGTTGAGACAAGAGGTTGGCAGAATAATTGAATTGATTAAGGCTTCTGATTTTTGTAGCTGCTTCAAGCCAAACTCTTCTGATTGCTCCAACTGTTTGAGAAGGCAAGTTGTTTCTCTACTCTGCGACAGAGGATTCCAAGCCACCCTTTGCGTATCAAAATGGAAGCACACTAAAAAGTTTCCAGGAGGTGCATATCCATAATCTTATATAGAGCACATAAACTATTTATATGAATAGAGATTATTCTTTCAATAATGTTATTTACGTGATTTTTTGACAAATATTTATCAGGAGGGAATGATCAACTACTTCTTGATTTGATTACTCGATTAATTACATCACATGTGGTCAATCAAGTCAAGAAATGGTTAATGATTCAATCATTTCCTTTGAATTTTAAGTGAAGTTATTTGAATTCAGATAGAGTTATTCGAACAATCTTATTATTTAGTATAAGTCTAATTTTATTATGTTCATCTTGTTCTATTTTAGGCTCACATGAGTATATTGAATTGATGGCAAGCACTTCCACAAGGAAGAAGCAAATGCCATTTCTGATTGAATTGGAACTGAAGGAGCAGTTTCAGATTGCGAAAGCGAGCAAAGAATACCGAAAACTTATATCCTGGTTGCCGGAATTTTACATCGGAAAGCCAGAATACATAACGGCCATTGTTAGAGTTATGTGTGATGCTGCAAAGAAGTCAATGAAGGAGAAGAAAATCCATATGGGTCCATGGAGAAAGACTAGCTTCATGAAAATGAAGTGGTCATCAGGCCTCACTCAAAAATTGACTGTGGATGAACCCTTAGATAGACTTGCTTCTTGCCTAAGAATCTCTCCTGTTCCTGCTGTGGCAGTCACATAAACTGCATGAGAATCTCTCCTGTTCCTGCTGTGGCAGTCACATAAACTGCATGCGTGAGAGAAAGTTATCAATAAAAATTCACACTTTCTATTCCCTATCAATGATAGAGATTTCCAGGGAAATTTTGGACTCAGAATCTTAGTAGTTGGAGTGGGTGCCAATAAACCAAGACAGACAATTGGCAAGTCACTGTCAATTAGGTCTAAGTTTATGGTTCAATATAAGCCAAGCATATAGTATGTACTAGCTGAGTTTTACATGATTATATATGTTGTAATTGGTGAGGCTGATTAGGTTATTTATAGGTTATACAATCAAGATCAGTTGCCAATTTTGGGTTTTACAATATGTATCATGAGAGGCATCACTTTTTTTCTTTCAAGCTTAGACTAACTGGCTTAGCAACAAGCTTTGTATGTCTCACTTCCTCGCATTGATCTATGTTTTGTTTAACAGGAAAATGAAAATGTAGTAGTTTATATAACATGCATCATAATATATAAATTACTTATTGTTATTTCTATTTCTTTCTTTATTCTCATCCCTCATAAATAAACCTCAAATTAAAAAAAATAATTAATATCTATTAAAGTATTCAAACTTATTTACATACTCCTTTTTCCTTCATCATGAGATAAGGGTTACTTATGTTCATATTGATACCATATTACTCCTTCTCATCTCTAATGAATTATCGTCAAGAATAAGATGAGTTTCTTTTTTTTTTGGAATGTCACATTCTTGAAAAATCACAATCTCACATACATTTTTGGGAATGTTACATTGTCGTGTTTGGTACGCATTTAATATTCATGGGAATGTGGCACCACCATCCGCCACCAATTTCCAACCAATGAGCTGCAGCGGATGGCGAAGGGTGGTGACTGGGCGATCGCTGCCCACATTAGCTCAACATTTCCGCCTCTTTAAGGGGGAATATTTGGTGGGAATATGAGGCTAAAGTTCATTCATGAGAATCTCATATTCTCATACATCTATTTTTCACATAATAACTTAAGTTTCTAGAAGAGCTGATTTCTTTGCAGTTAAATGTTGGACAAAATATTTTGATCATTAGGACCTACACCTTCTTGGATAGGGAATGATTTGCAACAATTGTACGTGTTTAGCTTGTGAATGAATAACTTCTCTGGCAATCTACCATTGCATCTGAGAGTGTAGGTATACTCCTAGAGGAGGGTGAATAAGAGATAAAAAGAATAATAATGTGAAATTACTGATTAAAACAATTTATGGTATAATTAATTTATGCTCAAAACTTGTTTCAAAGCTGCTTATAAAATAACCTAGAAAATCTTAACAGAATACGAGAACATAGATTAGATAGCCACTTAGACAGAAGAGATAAATTCTTGCATGTATGAATATAGCAATTTATAAGACAATAATTAGTAAGCTTAACATGTATAGATCATTAGAGCTAGTTATGCATCAGATTTAAAAACATATAGTAGCTGAATAAAAAAGAGAAAGGTAGAGAGATTGAACTCATAAATTTTATAGTGGTTCGGCCAATAACAGAGCCTATGTACACTCTCCCAAGACTGAGGTTCAACTATCAATAAAGTTATTTGTCCAATATTCTCCAAGTTTCGTTATAGCACTGTTTTTACAAGTTTAACCAGAAAACTCCCCCTAGTTTTTCAAGAGCTCACTAGAAACTCTCTCATTCTGTCAAACAAAGACATAAGTTACTCCCCAGATTTTTCAATGAAATCTGTTACAAATTCTTGAAAGAATATGGCAGCCACAACTTTACAACTCTATTAATAAATTAACACATAAGTAGTACAGAGTTGGTAGAAGAGATAGATAACTAATTTTTGACAAAGAGCTTTTTCTTCGAGTGATTCAATAGATTCTCTTCTCTTCTTTTCCAGACCTTGGGTCTTCAAAATTTATAACAAAAGGTTGAAGATGACTGTTGCCAATGGGTTAGGTTTATGCTTGTTTGATTTGATGCCTTAATGACTTGATTTGAGATCATATATTTGATTGATGAGAAATAATTTCATCTTTTCAAATAATTTCCTTATATAGCACTTTTTTCCTTTCTTGTTACTGATTCTTCTCTTATTCAAAATTCCTCAAATGAGCTTCCTTCCAACGTCTTTGAAATCTATTAACTGGTCAAGACAAATTAGGCTTCAGTCTTGGTTGGTCCAAAAATTTTGAGGCTTTCATATCAGCATGTAGATCTAGTTCTTGAACTTCAAGCTGGTTTTTTGAACTAGGAAACTGATTGTGCTTTAGACCTAAGATTATCACTTAACCTGTTCATTTAGAATAAACACTTAAACAAATACATTAAGGTTAGTGATAAACAAGACAATTGGTTATCATCAAAACTTAGGGTTAAAGAACTGTGGGGTCAAGAAAATCTTTGACATAACTAATGCTCAGCTCTTGTACCTCTCATTGAACAATTAATCTAACCGGCCAAAAGCTTCAAAGAAACCAGTTCAAGTCATTCATATGTCTATATTGCTAGTTTTGGTTATCGAATGAGCATTGGCTATAACTTAAATGCATTGTTTAATGGGCAAAGGTGTAGAAAAAATGTTCAAGAATAGAAATTTAATTTTAAAGAGATTGATCTCAAAAGCAATGAACTGAGAGGAGCAATTCCTGTAGAAATAGAAAAAGTTAATTGAATTGGTTTCTTTAAATTATCATAAACAATCAAACGGGAGAAATCACTTTAGAGATTGAAAACTGAATATTCGAAGATGACGAGCCCTCAACCAACAGAGACATTGTAGCTCTCAGTGAGGGAATTGGAGAGATATATAACGCAAACGTGATACCCATGATGCTGCTGCCCTATGACAACTCTTATTGGTTTTTGCTATAGTTATTCTAGTTTAATTTCCTCCAATATTTTGGATCATATCAATTTTTATTAGAACTTGGAGTATTATAAATATATCATTTTTCCTCTGACTTTTAAAGAAAATTATAGGAAACTGTAGGAGGCATAATTAAATCGATTTTTTTCACATTTCAGCTAAAGCACCATGCATAAGTAGTATGCTTTAAATATAAATGCATGATTTAAAAGGATATGATTTTATGATATAGAAGTTCTTTATAGATCTGTGAGATAGTTAACAGGACATTACGTTTGAAACTTGACAATTCTAAATGCCTCTTATATTTTCAAAATTTTAAGAAAGAGAAAATGATAATTGAATGAATAAGGCAATGAATTAATTATTTGAATATCCAAGATAACTTTATCTTGGTCAATATGCAATTTTAATTGATGGATTTTCAAAGGCAGAAATGCCAAATCTAAGCAAAGATGTAAGTTTGTTTCTCAATGAAGAATCTGAATATAGGAGTTATTGATATCCAACCATAGAAAATTATTTAAGTCCAGAATCAAGCAACATAAATGATACATTTAGGTTATTTAAGATTATTTCTTCCAAAAAAAAAGGTTAAAAAAGTATTAATTCTATGTTCCCAAGCAAAATCAAACAAGCACTGTGAGAGAAGAAGAGAAAGAGAGAGAGAAGAAGAAAGGGAGAGAGAAGGGTTGCTTCTCTTAAGACCTAAAACGGCGTCGTTTTGGAGAGCACCTAAGTGGTGTGTCCACTTGAATGTCCAATATGGCATTTAACAATGCCACATCAACATTTTCGCCAATCAAGTTAGCGGCAATTAAACGGAATGATTTAATAGAAGCGAAACTCTTAATTGATGGACTAAATTGAAAAGACATTGTACTGAAAGATCATATTGAGAACGTCCAAAAAAATGAGAGACAAAAATGAGATTTTAGTCCATTATCTTTTAAGTTGAATTTTTTTAGTATAGCCCAGATGACACCATCTCATCCAATGTGAGATATTGTGATATATACTGTAATAAGCATATCTTTTCAGGAAGCCTCGTCAACTGTTGTAATTTTTGCTTGTTCTAACTAGTAAGCATTTAACATGCAGTAACACAGGATTAACCACGAAACAGAGGCTGTGATGTCAAATATAGTCATGAAATGAAGAAAGTTCCAAGTCGCTGTAAAGGGGGAAAATTGAAATCGAAATAGACCAGTAAGAATTATTAGTTTTGTACACAGAAGAAATGTCTCCAAACCTCTCTATCTCTCTCTACACACACACAGACACATGCATGAGCCTGCTGCATACAAATTCACATCCAACCTGCTGATTTACGAAAATACTTCACACCAAATATACAAGTATATCAACAAACTCCAGCATATTACAACATAGAATCAAGGACAAACTACTCAAATGTTTACGACATCAGAAAGAATGAAAGATTTTGGATACAATGACACACTATGACCAAGATGTTACTCGCACAGAGTTATCAGCTGATCCAGTCAAGAAAATGGGCAAGGTTGGATGCCAATCTACAGTTGTAATAGGAGCAGCATGAGGAAGTGTTTTCCAGCCATTTCCACGACCCTGAACCTGAGTATGAAAGTAAGACCGAAAGTAAGACCCTGAACCTGATCACAGGCAGTAGTGGTGTTCCTGATAACACCACAATGGTCAAAAAGAAATTTGGGACTGATTCTGTTGGAAAGTAAATTATAATTGATTTCTAAAGGGCAGGTCCAATCACAGGGCATAAATCAGTGTCCAGAAACATGAAAGAGAAAAGTGGGCATGGAGAAGAAACATCAACCTCATATATGGGTGATCTTACTGAACTGGACGTTGCCAAGAGTCTCCTTCCATTAGCATCTAATGCCATCTCATGTCTGCAATATTTTGAACCCTCAGGATAACAGAACCTATAAAATGGAAGATCATGTCAAGGGTCAACTTTCCAAACATATTACAGCCCAGATGGATAGATGGATTTAATATAAAAATTTATCTCTCAGATAGCATAAACATAAAATGATTGAAAAAATTCAAAAGAAAAGGAAGAACACTGATCTTGCACTGTTATTCAACACATGTATTGCAAGTTACATCACAGTTGCGTTTGATCAGATTTATTAAATCCCAGCCACATCATGCCCAAAAGCCAAAAACTTTTATATTAAAAAAAGAAAGATAAAAGAACCATACGGAGAGGAAAATACAATCAAGGTCGGTTTGGATTGGATCATATAGAATGTACCACTATCACTCAACATAAAATTTTATATACCATTACTCTTCAATAGTTACTTCTCTCATATGTAAGTCAACTTTAGGTAACAAAAATTAGTATAAGATTGCATGAAACACCAAACTAACAATTTATCATAAATAAATATAAATGAATTTCATAACTTATATTAAAAATCATTGAATAATTTTTTTTCATTTATACATATTCAAATGTACAAGATGAATTTGGGGTTAATTCATTATCAAAAGCCAAATGACTCAGACTTGTAATTTTTTTCAACTTTTGTGCTGTCACTCCATGCACCTCATGGCAAAAATGAAAAATGCTAGCTGTAACAGTCCAAGTAGATGAGCGAAGGTGATATCCATGATAAGAGGTGCTGTCTCCAGAGAAGGATTAGTATTTTTATGACATCCCTTCAGCTCAGTACTCCAATTGATTGATCTGACATTGACTTTTTTAGCCTTTTCGTTGCACTTAAAGGGAAAGGAAACATTTTACATCTAAATAGGGTCAAACCAGAAATTTACCTGCTAGAGTTTCTTGACCACAGAATTTGACCTTGATTTTGCAAACTCCATTCAAATATCTGACAACAAAACAATTCTGTGAATATAAAAGCAAAAATCCATTCCAAGAGTCAGGGAAAAAAGACAATAGTATGGCATCTGGCTAAATATGGAATCACTAGTACTTGCCTTCCCATCAGACCCCAAGCTAAAAATGCTGGTCTCATCTGGGCCAAAAAGTATAGAACTGATAGAAGAATCATGTGCAGGCCAGCCAGTGATTTGTAGGCCAGCAGACATATCTTTGGCTAGTTAAGGTGCATCCTTATTGATATCATTGTGAAAGCTTGTGGCCTCTAGTGTGCACGTAAATACACACATTCTCTTATCTAAGAAAATTTTGGCAGCATTTTAATTCACTAAATAATAGAACCATCCTTACAACCATAGGACAAGGGACCTCCAGAAAGCACATAAAATCCATCAAATTGGCAAATTACAAACCATGCAACATAGAGAAGTAATCAAATGAATAAATAAAGGATACCAAACATGTGAATCATTCCATCAATTGCAGAAGCTGCTAAAATCTTCCCATTGTGATTAAAGCATAGAGAAGTAATTGCTGGTGGATCTTCTCCGAGAGGAAGGACTGTCTTCATGCAATCCAAAATTACTCATGGCCAAAGACATATATACTGGAAACACCATGTCAATTTGAATATTAATTCTACAAAAAGAAGCACATACCATGGCTTTCCACATCTTCATGTTCCACACAGTTAGTGAAGCAAAACCCAAACTATCAAAGTAGTTGGAACCAGCCCTGGAAAGGCAATATGGTCCTCATAATTACTAACTAAACTGTGTAGTATTTAAAGAATGAACAACACAAAAGGATGATATTGAGAGAATAATGAAAGGCAGGATTCCCTAAGAAATTGTGGTTAATCATTGCTTCAATCTCTAGTCCAAATAGCATAATGTGCATTGGGTGAACAAAATTGTTAAACAGAGGATGCATCCCATACTAAATTCAGTATTTAACTACTTCTAGACAGAATTCAAGATAAGGAAAAAATAGATACCCTCCAGATGCTGCTGCAGAAACAAAAATTGGCTCTACAGGGCTGCATTTTATGTCCAATACACTGCAGATCCATATATATGTTAGAGGCTTCAAAAGCAAAGGACAAAAACCTGCAAACTACATAATTAAGAAACACCTTGGAAATGCTTCAGTTGTGTTGAGGTCACAGACAACTCTCTTTGCATCCACATTCCATGCTTTAATGCACCCATCTGATGTACCTATCAGAAGCTTTTATCAAGAGGAACAACTTAATAACATGAATTTACTGTCTCATACAATAATGGCATTAAAATCACATCTACCACCATGAGAAGCCAATTCACATACCAAGCGGTCTGATTTACACTCCCAATCAAGCGATAAGGTTTCTGCACCACAATAGATCGTTGCATTTCTAGACACTGGTGTTGATGAGTCGTATGTCCATATCCTTTATTGAAATGTATAGATCCAACCAAGATCAATTTGCATGGGTAAAAAGATTTCATAAAAATTAATTAATCATTTAAGAGCCGCAGAACCTTGTCTAGCACACTTGGGAAAGACAAAGGATAACTGCTAATAAAGGGAAAAATATAGGACTATTTCCTAAAAAGAATGTTGTAGAGTATATCAAGCTTCAATTTCTTTCATTTCTTTTCTATTGTGGATCGTTTTGTTCTACATATATCACTGCAAATAGTTACCCAATGGTAGCCAATGACTAGAGGCAAGAATAAAGGCTACCTTTTAACCAAGACTATTTTGTAACTTCGTTATTCCCCTTCCGTACCTAATCCTAACATGTTTGTTAAAATCAATTCCCAAAGAGGATACCTGACAGTCTTATCCAGAGAAGCACTAGCAATATTGTTCCCAGAAGCAGAGAAGCGGCATCGGCTGATTGAACTAGTGTGCCCCAAAAATGTCTCCTAAAAACCACAGTAATTCCACAGTTACAGGAACTCAAAAGTTAATGTACACAAGAAAGCCACATGTTAAGGAGATGACTCAGTAGGGAAGGGAAACAAATTCCATTAAGAGAAAGTGAAACTTCAGAAATAAGATATGGGTCCATAGCCATTTTACCTGGTGCTCTACTTTGACCTCAGGAAAATCTTCTTCTATTAAAAGTTCTAGGCTGTTCTCTGCAACATAACTAGTTGTTACTTTTCTATTTCCGTATATAAACTCATTAGTTACTTAATCAGCCATTAAGAACTATCTCTGCCTTTATAGAGCATACAGAAAATTAGATGTACTTAAAAGTTCAGACGGAGTTCTCAAGATTAGCTGTTGGGTATGTGAAATACAATGCAGCTTACAAATGATATTAAAAAGGAAAAATAGGATTGATTGCTTCCATATTTTAAAACATAAATAAAAAAAATACAAGACTTTCTTGTTTCCTTTCCATATTAGTTCTGCAACTTTTTCAATATCCATAAATAGTAATTTACATGCATGTTCTCCATTTTCTTCTTATCTAGAGTCCAGATTCTAACACTACCATTTAACACCAAAACTTAATAGATCTTTTCTCATAGTAAATCAACATCTTATTGTACAATTTCTATTTCCAAGTTACTGCAAGTGACAGTATCAGACAGATATCATGATTTATCTACACTAGGAATCGAGAGTCACACTACTGGACACTTTTGTTCACTTCTCTGAATTTGGAGACATCAGATATTATTTGTCCTTAAGTTTTCCCTACAGTTCAATGCTTAGCTATCTTGTGGAAATGATAATTCTAGGCTTGGAACATGTCAACCCATGAATTCAAATGAGTCCTGTCCATAGAAAGCACACATCAACTGGCTTAAGAGATAATGATCAAGCAACTAATGCATATCACTTCATTAGAAGGAGTAGTCCTAAAAGTATGCAAGTCTACCTAAATAGGGATTGTCATGACCTATTTGACTGGTATCACTGGTTCCACCTTTTCCCAGATAGTCTTTCAATTCCAAAGTAGAATCATCACCAGAGCTGGTATCAGACTGTATTTTTCCAGTACCAGCCACAACCAAATCTTGGCTAAGCTCTTTCGGAACTATTTGTTGAGTAATAGCTGGGGAAATTACTGGAATGTCTTTCATTCTCTGAATGCTTTCTTCATGCAAAGTGCTTGATGAACTGTAGCTTCCTCCCATACTTCAATCAAAATTAATGTATATCATTAGAGTCTCAAGAGAATTGAATTAAGAGAAAAAAAAGATTAAAAAATTACCTCCTAAACTGACATAACTGTGCCTCTTTCTCCTCAAGTAAAGCCTGAAGTTGTGACAACTTAAGATTGAGTTGTTTGATTTCTCTTTTGAGTCGGTTGGTAGAATTACTTTCTGAACTGATCTTCAGTAGAGCAGGTAAGCGTGAATTTATTAAGGATATTTTCAGAAGCTCATAGTGTAACTGTAAATAAATTTTTAAAAGAATTTCCCTCATATTATTGAAATATTGAAGACATCATAATCGTCAAATCAATAAATTACAGAAAACAAAGGGAAGGGCAATGCATGAGCCATGAAATAAATAGGTAAACTGAACCCTAAAGTAATTGGCATACAGTTTCTCTTTTATTTCCCTTCTTTTTCTTAGTAAATACAATGGCCATAAGTTCTCTACTTGATCCCCAAATGCCATACCTCAGAATTACAGTATACAACATAGCTTGTCAAAGAATAACATACATTAGAAGCATAGTATCCTTGTCTTTAATTGTTGCCTTTTTTTCCTTTTTCATTGGTTACCAACATAAACATCTATCCACTAAATGTAGAACCCATTGTCACACCCTTCAAAATTCATTTAAAATTAGATAAGACTCAATAGATATAAATTCTGAAGGTTATGATAACTAACTTGTTAATTTTGGTCGGTTCGTCACTTAGGAAAAGAAAAAAGGCCTGACTTGGGTAAGAGTTTGATCAACCACAACCACAACCAACTGGAGTTGCAATAAGAATACAATAGAATAGAAAAAGATTCATCAGGGCAGAACTGCAAGCTGTACCATAACTGTGAATATGTAATTAGGTTACATCTGATAAACAAAGGAACAGGCAACGACAAACTATCAAGCCTAAAAGAAGAAAAGACAAGAAGAAGCATGAATATAATTCTAAAGGATATGACTACCATTGAAGATCTCGCTAAAGAAGTTTCTCACAGAAAGATGCAAGGCCTCATACCAGTCCTTGGAGAAATAAATGCGAAATTCTGGATCCAAGTGAGGATTCTTGATAAACGGAATTGCTGCATCACAGTCACAGCAGCTCAGACTCAGTATCATTTTCATACTGGTAGTTCGTTAGAATTCAACAGAAAGAGTAAAGACAAGCGCACCAAACCATGGAGTCCATTCCCGTGATCTTTGCAGCAATTCATTGCCATTCATTCCAAAAAATTCCACAACTTTGCCTGTCCTTCCCAATTGCAATGCATGAACAATGTAGTACCGTAGTATAGACGTCTCTAACTTAGATAAGATACCAACAAGTGCTGTTTCAGACGATGATGAGAGATACCGTTTGAAGAAACTCAAGAGATCAACTAATTTTTCTATCTGAAATTTGGGAATATAAACTGAGAAGATTAGGTCCAATATCTTGTCTACTTCAAATCCTTTGCCAATATCAGTATGCAATTCAATCTCAAAAGGTTGAAGAGTATTAGTAAATCCTCTAAATATGAGAAACTCCCTGACAAGTTCCTCAGCATACTGCATGTTCTCCATCTTGTCCTACTAGCCCAACAATGATGAAGATAACTTAATGCCTTGTAATCTTCTAGACATTCACAAACGAACAGGAAATTTCTTGCACCACTGCATAAATATCACCAATCAATGTAACTAGAAGTCTGAAAGGTACATATGTCTGTGTTGTATTATTGATGCACACATAATGCATACAAATAAAAGCATAGCTGAATCAGTGTCCATCTCATGTTGTTTGTACATGTCATATGAACAATATTCCAACATTAATATATAGAAGTAATTTCATGTATTAGGACAGGAAAAGTAGCACAAGTTCCTAACCGGATTTAAGCAATTGGGAAAAGCAAAAAAGCCCATCGTAAATGGACCTGAAACACTTGCCTTCATGTGACAATATATTCCTAGCTCGAAATGTGGATAAACTATGACAATAACAATAAGTATACGAATTTTACCAATACCAGAATCCACTAAACAAAATTGAAACAATCTATTCCTTACTTTCCAACTTGGTGTCCTTAAGGACTTGAACCCAAGATAAGTAATGTGGCAAAAGATGCACATTCTTAAAAGAAAATAATTTTTGGAAGGAAATGGGTATAATAGCTTACTACTAATTGTTGGAACACATGGTGAGTGTCAAAACTAAAAATGATGAATTCAAGAGTCTAAGTTTCACTATAATTAAAATTCAATTCCTAAAATACGAAAGATTAATGTTAGCTTGAAAGAGGGTTCCAGAATTGTACCTCAAAAAATCATAGATGAATGGAATCAAACAAGAAGAAGGTTTGGGTCTCTATCACAGAAAAAAAAAAAAAAAAACTGATAAATAGAAATCTCTAGAGCAGAGGAATCGAAGCTAGCTTCCCGCTTTGCACCACAATGATTCCCAATTCCCCTTTCTCTGTATTCTTCTCTGGGTAAGCAAAAAAAAAATGAGAAATTTGGGGATAAAGGCAAAGGAAAAGAAGGAATCAGAAAGTTCTGAACTTTCTAAGTGACTGGGTAGGTTGGGTTGTAAGGGATGCTAGATGTGAAGAAAAGGAGAAGAAATCTGCTTTGTGTTGAAGCTCTGAATTCTGATCACACCGCAAATGGAATCGATGATAAAAGAGGATGAGAGGGAGGAGAGAAGGGGACTTTCAGTTGTGTTTGGCTCGGTCGGTGATGGAAACTGGAAGGTAGAAGCAGAAAATGAGAGAAGAGAATTGACAGAGGTGGCAAATAGTGTTGGCCGCCAAAGATATGCAGTATTTTCATCTGATTAAAATTAAAATTGGGCTTAATTATAATTAAAGGAGGTTTTTTTTTTTTTTTTTTTTTTTTACTTTTAGTATTTATGTAGTATGTCATACTACATAGGAATAATCAATAAATGAATGACATGTGTACAAATTAACTATTTTTAAGTTTGTTTAAAAAATTAAATAAATTATATTTTATATATAATAAAATATAAAAATTATGTATGCTTAACATGTCAGTGTAGTATGACATATTTACGTAGTATCATAGAATCGCTGTTAATGGAAATCCTCTTAGGTATAAAAAAGGGAAAACTATTTTTTTACCTGTCAACTTTACTTTATATGCGGTGCACTCCTCTACTTTCAAATTGTGTAACTTAATTCTATTTCATAATTAATGTTGAATTTTAATAGGAGATTTGAGTATATTATTGGATGAATTAGAATCATCGATTTAAAGTTTGAGTAAAGAAAATATACTTTCTAACCGTTGTCAATTCATCCCTTCTATATATGTCTATTATATATATGAGAGATATTATTAATACATCTTAAATTCATATAATTTTATATAATATGGATTTCAATTCTATTTACATGCACCTTGCAAACAACTAAAGGACAAAAAAATGAAAGAGTTTTTTTTTTTTTTTTGAGACACAAATTTTAAGAGGTTGATGTTACTCCTTCTCTAAGACAGAACATGCCACAATTAATGGATGCTTACTAATAATGGTGGAGTTAGCATAATTTTTTGGGAGCTAAAATATAATTAATAAGGAAGTATAATTTTTTTTTTATAATTTCTCAGGTGCTACATATGTATTTTCTTTGAAAAAAAAATAAAAATCTACTGAAATTTTTTAATTTTTCAAAATTTTTGGGGTCTATATTAGCCCCAACCAATAACAAGGCTATGCCTTTGCTTAGTAATGAAGAATTGCTAGTAAAATTTGAATTGGATATCTTTTATTGGTCAATACAACTTTATCTTACTAATTGAGCTAATCTTTTTTGGCAAAACAAATAAAATTCTATCAACGGGGACATATGAATTTCAAGATCTACCCCTATAGAAGTTAGGTATGAGAATAGAGGTATCATAATCTTCAAATCTATCATAAAAATGATCAAATCTTTATTCAAAGAATGAATGATAGAAAAATAAGTGGAAATTTGGATTTTGAGGGGTTACAGCTACCTTAAAAGATAGTGGTATGTCAGCCCCAAATAACTCTATTGAAATGAGAGAAAGGGGGAGGGGAGGGACTAAATTTCATTCTATCTCAAGGAGAAAGTAGGGTTACAATACATACAAAAAAAAGTACTTCAAATAACTAATTATTTCTATCATCAAATATGTTAGTCCCATAATTCTCTAATTCAATTTTGATGATAACATATGATCCTACTGTTACTAATCTTGTGTTATGTGCTTAAGTGTTTATTTAGAATAGGTTAGTAAGAAGTCTTCAACAAAGAACTAATTCTGGCAAAGGAGTTATGGCAAAGGGATTCTTGCTGATGTGGACGAGGATTTATACTGAATTAAAAAGACCCAAGAAAGCTCTCTTTTTGTTAGGAAGTTTCCTATACAAAGTGAGGAAATTTCCTCTTAAAAGTGCAGCTGCAAGGTCCACCTTTTAAGGGATAAAGTAAGAATTGTTTACTGCTAAAAGTGAAAGAGATAATGCAAATGAGATTCTCTTTCTCTACGTGGTGGACAGCTATCCTTAGTGGGGCCGTTTTCTGAACTCTTCATGTGGGCTCATCTTCCTTTATGAAGAGATATTCTTTGAGCCTTTAAGAACCAGTTCTTGTCTGTGTGATGAGCTTCGAATTTTGCTGATATGGACAAAGCTTGTCGAGGGCTCTTCAGCCAAGTTTAGACTTTTACAATCCAACTAAGAATTGTGCTAGTGAGTTTGGAAAGTTCTCTTTGAGTTGACAGATGTGTAGTTTCCTTTTTTCAAGGAACACTTCACCTACTTTCTCTTACACAAAGACAAGTCTCTTTTCCACAAAAAGGACAAATGGTCATGATGCATGATGGGCTTTGAGTCAACAAGTGGAAGGTCTCTCCTTAAGTTCCTCACGTGCACAAGAAAGAAGAGATAAAAACAAGAAGACTTTCAATTCAAGGCTTGGGTTTTATGCATGAAGAGAAGAAAGAAGAAAAACATTTTAGTGAGAAAAAGAAGCCATTGTTGAGAGCTTTGCTCTTCTTCTTCTTCTCAGTCATTTTCTTTATGCTTCAAGATTTTTATTGTTACACATCTACTCTATGAGAGAGTTTCTTCTTTGGGGCTAAACAAAAACACTTAGGTTTTATATTTGGATTTATATGAGTTAGAAAGTGTGAGTTTATGGTCAGCTTGAAAAACAAAAACCACAGTTGTTAAGTTTGAAGAAGTTTGGAAAAATAAACTTGTTGTAAAGCTTGGAGAAACTTGGAAAAATAAACTTGTTGTGAAACTTGGACAAATAAACTTGAAGAATAGTGGAATCTCATTTGTGGGAGAAGTAGATGTAGGCTTTTTAAGCTGAACTACTATAAAGACTTGTAGAATTTCCTCTGCTTCATCTCATTTTCTCTAGATAATTTTTTGTTTTCGTCTATATGATTTGTTAAGATATTTTGCTGTATTCAAATCTGATATTTATCGAAGAACTAATTTGTAAGAACTAGTTCTAAACAAATCTGTAATTTGAATCTAATTTTAAGAAGTAATTTTTAACAATTCTTATTCACCCCCTCGAGGAATAGACTCTACAACTCTCAATAAAATAAATAATCTTATAGTTAGAAAACCAGATGAACTAGAGGAGGACAGTAAAAGATCATTGCGATTTTCTAGCGTATCTTTGAGATTTCACAACATCGAAGAACTATTCTATTCTTCAATCTCGTGGACTACAATGTTTGCAAAACTAATGCAACTATGCAAGGCTATGAATAAAGACATCAATCTCATAGATCTAGATATGGATTTTTGAACAGACAGATTCAAGGAGACAAAAACTGTAGAAGATCATATAGTTTTTCAAGGTTAGAGTCTACCTCTTCTCTTCCTGTAGAATAAGCTGTAAGGAACATTATCATCCTCTCAAAATGGTGGAGACGACTGAGTAAGAAAACCTTACAGCTTATCCACAGGAGGAAAAGTGATGACTCTTGGAGTTTCATGAACTCGTATCAGTAACTCCTCCATTTCTCTCTATCCTTAGTCTCACCTTCTCTCTCTCTCTTCAAGATTGTAGAAAGTGTTCCTATTAATACTAATTAGGCTATAACCTAGAGAAATCTGCCAAGTTTATGACCATTAGAAATACGGTGAATGTAGAGATTTGAAGCCCAATTTGTCCCCAAGTCTAAATTATTAGATGTGAATGAATATAGAGATGAATGTCAAATGTGAAATAGATACATACATATGAACCAAATATTTATGTATATTATGAAGATTTTGTATTCATAGTAAAAGTTTAACTGTTCATGTATCCAACCTTTAATATTGGAAAGATTCTCAGAACTTACTTGTTTTTTGTAATTATAATATAATAAAGTGATATTGTTAGTGGCTTAAATGATTCTAATTTCTCATATGAAGTTTCCCAAATAAATATCAATAAAATTATTAATTTATTATGTCAATATCCTGTATATATGGGGAAAAGAAAAAAGAGGTTTGTTAGCCGACTCCCCAAATGTTCCAACACAAATATTTCATTAATCATCTTCCAAAAGAACATCTGCAAGAAAAGTTGGGGGTTCACCTTCTCAACTGGAAAAGAATCTAGAAGATTTCTCTAAAACTGCTAACCTATATGCAACTTGGTTAATGCTTACAAAGATCAGGCATGTCATCAAGGATTAAGGCAAGAGCAGAATATTTTTTTTTGGTAACAATAGAGAACATTCTATCTGCTAACAAAGTAAGTGATAGTTCGGCAAGGGATTGTTCATGTACCGACCAACTTACTTGCCCTTTATCTCTGTGCTTTGCCATGAAATTAACTACTTGGTTGGCCTTGATAGTGATTATAAAGACAAAGTCAGAGCTATAACAACCTCTTAGATTAAATCATATCAGTTGTACAGTTTTGAATTCATTTGTAAAGTTGGTATAGCCTAATAGGTTTGAATTATTTTGTATAGATAACCTTACTGTAACTCTATATATACGAACTTCAATACAATACAAATCAACTTCTGAAATTATTATATTTCCAATTTCTGTACATGGTATAAGAGCATTCAGCTTAATAGCATTTTTTTTGTGACCCACATCAATGGCTTCAACCAATACTGCTCCTCTTTCCCACACGTTGTTGTTTGCCCATCTGTCACCTACCCTTCCTCCACTGTCGTTTTGTTCACTGCTGCACATTAACGTCTCAAATTGAATCAAACCAATTACGCCTCTTGGCCCACTCTCACTTATGCTTTGTTTCATGGCTATGATCTTATGTCCTTTCTTGAACTAAACCCAGTCCATCACCTACTTGCTTGTCCAATGGAATTTCTACTCCAAACCCTGAGTACTCTTTTTGGGTTCATTAGGACAAATTTCTTCTCCATGCTATTATAGCTTCCATGGAGCCTGAGGTCCTCAAGTTCTTGGCAAACCAGTCACTGCCAAAGCCACGTGGAATCATTTGAAATCCTTGTTTGCTAACCAATCTCGCTCTCAACTTATGTCTCTCAAAGAGAGCTTATCCACCACTATCAAAGGCACCCACACTGTCACTGAATATTTGCAATCCATGAAGGCCATTGCTGATGAAATTGTTGGCCGCCAAAGATAAGGGAACATATAAATTAGAATTTAATATTTTCATCTAATTAAAATTCAAATTAGGCTTAATTACAATTAAAATTTTGATATATCTATTTTGTAAAAATGAATGTTTTTGTTTCCTATTTTAAAACAAGATTTAGTCCTCTTAGGTATAAAAAAGAGAAAATATTCGAACTTAAGCCTTACAAGTAGTATTTTAAAAATTGAATTGGGCCGAGCGGTTCGACCGGTCCAACCGGTGCCCAGTCTGGATTCTAGTTTAGTTTAAGGGGTCAACCCATTTGAGCAGTTAAATCAGTGAACCAGTCCGGTTTTACATAACTGAACAGTTCATTGAATTTTTTTTTTCCCCAAAACTGTCACAAAAAAGGATTTGAACTATAGGTGGAAAATGAGCCGGGCCAAATTGACCCGTTTTTATTCGGGCCAGCAAATTGTTGGCCCAGCTTGGCCCTACATGGGTAGCGGGCCTAAATGGGCCGGCCCACCATTTTTTTTAAAATTTTTTTAATTGTAATTAAGCTAAAATCTAACAAAGGTTTAAGTTTTTTTCTTTAGTGATTTTAGTTAAATTATTAATAAATTTAATTAAACAAAACAAAATATGTATAAAGTAATAAATAAAATTAAAGCAAATAATCAAAGACGTATAAAAAAATGCATGTAAGTGTAAATTTAAAATAAAGATGTATAAGTAACTAAAAAAATTATAATAGTACATACTTTAAAGTTTAAAGTTAAAAAAACACATACTAATATGATTTGGTAGTCTTTAAAAAAAAAAAAAAACCCCGAATTGGTTACAGGCCAGGCCAAATTGGTCCATTTTTATTCGGGTCAACAAATTGAGAACCCAACTCTACTTTTTTCAGGCCAAAACGGGCCAGCCCATCGGGCCTGGCCTATTTCCCCACCTCTAATTTGAATAGATTCCTTTATGGGATAAAAAACTTGTACCATCAAACCATTGCATCTTTTGTGAATAAATTTGCATTATAATTTACTTATTCTCATTTAGATTGAATAATAGATAAATATTGTTTATAAGAGGATTCAAACCCTCTTTCCAATGAAGGGAAAAAACATTTGCTATTAGGCCAACTTTAATTTTATTACCAAATTTGCATAAAAATATATTTATTATAACTGAAGTTATATAATAGGCACATTAAATATTATATTTATATAAAAATTATATTTATGATGTCATTCGATTCGACCGTTTGGACTGGTTCAACCGGTGATCATCCTCTAAAATGGTTTACCCACCGATCCGATTTTTAAACCATTGCTTACAAACGAAATAATTCAATCTTTACTAACTGAACTAACCCCCATTAGCCATATGCAGTTTACTCCTCTGCTTTCAAATTGTGTAACTTATTTCATAATTAATGTTGATTTTTAATACAAGATTTGAGTATATTATTGGATCAATTAGAATCAACAGTTTAAATTTTGAGTAAAGAAAATATATTTGCTAACCGATGTCAAATCATCCGTTCCATATATGTATAATATATACATGAGAAATGTTAATTATACATTTTAAATTCATATTATTTTATATAGTGTGGATTCTAATTCTATTTACATGTACCTGAACCATTTAATTTTTTTTTTTTTTCTAAATGGCCCAAATTTAATTAAGGTCAAAATATATGTAATGGTATGAATTTAAAGTGTTTAAATAGCATTTCTCCACACACATATATATGAACTTGGACAATTTTTTTTGGCTAATTAAACCCTAAATGAAGCTCAGCTTTAGATCTTGGCATCAACACAACCAATGATATAAGATAACACAACACCTTTCTTAACAGTGATTCTCACCGTAGTTGTCGCAATGAAGCAAAAGTTTTCGTTTTATTAATATACAAGATCAAAAACTTCTTCGACGGAGAACATTAGCAGGACCAAACAATAAACAAATAACCAAAAGGACAAACAAATGGAGTTTTTTTTTTTTTTTTTTTTTTTTTTTTTTTTTTTTTTTTTTTTTTTTTTTTTTTTTTTTTNTGTTAAAACACAAATTTTAAGAGGTTGATGTTACTCTTACTCGAGCTCTAAGGAAGGACTGCCATAATTAATGATGGATGCCTACCAACAAAGGATCACCGATAAGATTTGAATCGAAGATTTTCTTTTTTGTCAACATATAGCTGTTAAGAAATTAAATGTGATAGAGCTAATTGTAACTAAAGTGATATGAGAACAAAAATAAATCACACAATTTTTAGGCAACTGTATAGAAGGATTTTACTATAATTAAGAGATTATATACAACTTTCACTTGGACAAGAACTCACTCAAGGAGTGTTTGGTACAAAGATTTTTTTTAGTTCCCGGAAAACATCATTCCTGAGAATCTTGTTCCCATGAATGTTATAATTTATGTTTGGTTGGTCATAAACATTCTTGGGAATGTTGAATATTTATTTCTGAGAATCTTAGGAAGCGTTTGGTACAAGGATTTTTTTTTTTTTTTTGTTCCCAAGAAACATCATTCCTAGAAATCTTGTTCCTAGGAATCCTGTTCCCAAGAATCTTATAATTTATGTTTGGTTGGCCATAAACATTCCTGGAAATGTTGAATATTTATTCCTGGGAATTCTATAATTCATGTTTGGTTCAAATGCTACTTTTTTGGGAATCTTGGTTATTTTTTCAAAAATACCCCTATCTAAATTTAGATGAATAAATAAATAAATTACTATTATATATTATTTTTATGATGAAACCCATATATAACAAGTAATATGTATATATATATAATCATTAAAAATTATTTTATGTTATATATTGATTTGCCAATGGTTGTAGAGTACAGCATATATGAACATGGATGGGGATGAGGTTATACATGCTTGAATTTGAGAGTTTGGGATATATCCAAAGATAAAAAAGATATCACCATTCTGTATATTATAAAATTAAGAGACATTGGTGCCACGCATGCCAATTTGATGCAAAAACAAACTCATTTCGTTTCCAGCATCAAATTGGTAATGAAGAAAGAAACTATCAACAAAGAAACTATTCATTGAATAGCTAGTCTCTAAATTCTCCTTTGAAGTCCATTATTCTCATCACTTTGTAACTCCATTTCTACAAAAGTTACTTCTTTGATGATGATTAACTTGTGGGTAGTGGGGTCACACAGTCTATACCCTTTTACTCCATCAACATATCCCAAGAATATACATTTTTTGGATTTTGGATCCAGTTTTGTTCTTTCTTGAGTATTGTACATAACATAGGTAAGACATCCAAAAATATTAAGAGAAGAGTAATCAACTAGCTTACCAGTCCACATTTCCATCAATGTCTTTAATTCAATCACCGTTGATGAAGATCGATTAATCACATAGTAGGCGGTTTTAACTGCTTCGGCCCATAAAAAATTGGGTAGTCCTGAAGTCCTCAACAAATCCCTCATCATTTCTACCAAAGCTCTATTCATCCACTCCGTTACCCCATTTTGTTGAGGCGTGTAAGTGATTATTTGCTGCTTTTTTAATTCCTTCTTTCTCACAAAGAGCAAGGAATTCATTATCTTCATATTCTCTCACATTATCTGTCCTTAGACACTTTAGTCTTTTGCTGGACTTAAGCTCCACCTGTGATTTGAAACTTTTGAAAGTAAAAAAGGCATATGAATTCTTCTTTATTGGAAACACCCAACATCTCCTAGAGTAATCATCATTTAATGATACAAAGTAACTTGCTCCTCCTTGGGATATAACTGGTGAGATTCCCAAACATCATAGTGAACTAAGTCTAAGATGCATTTGCTCCTAGCAGTAGATCTCCCAAACTTTAATCTGTGCTGCTTATTGATAACACAATGCTCATAAAAAAAGGTAAATTTGCCATTTTTAGCCTAGGAAGCAATTTCTGATCAGCAAGTATCTTTAAGCCACATTCTAATATATGGCCTAATTTTTTATGCCACGTCATCATTGATTCCTCGCTTGAGCTAGTTGATGCAACATATGCATCTGGCTGTAATGTTTGTCCCAAAAGCATGTACAAATTGGCTATGACCTTTTCTGCTTTCATCACCACAAGCACGCCTTGGACAATTTTTAATATTCCATTGTCACTTTGAATTTTGCATCCAATACCATCTAACTATCCCCAAGACAGTAGCTTTTTCTACAAGCCTTTTACATGTCGTACCTCCTTAATAGTGCGAACCGAATGGTACCAATACTTGCAATCTCCAAAGCACGACCATCCTCCATGAACACAATGAAGCATGGTTTCAGCAGCCACCATGCACTTGGTATAGGTTGTGCTTTGAATGAAGTGACGCCAATACTGAAACACATTGGTAGGAATTGCATCTTGTAGCACTAGCCAAATAAGAACTTCAAATTTTTCTGATGCCCCTAGCTTCCACAACCTCTTCCACCCATGAGCACTAGCATGATTAGTCTCGTGTCTAAGAAGGCAATCATAACCTACTACTGAGCTTCTCTGTGATAAAGGTGAAGTCACTCTTCCTTAGCCGCCCATGCAAAAGGGTAGCACCCAAATACTTGTCAAACCTGTAGGTAAAAGGAATATTGGAAATGTTCCGGATTCGTTCTTGCCTACATCTAGTGATTGGAGCAAACCACTTTGGATTTAACAAAATTGACCGTGAGACCCGAAGCTCTACATAACTCATTAACACTCATGTTAACCATTCGAGTTTGGAAATTAGTAGCCTTAGTAAACAACAACAAATCATCCACAAACACAAGTTGGGAAAGTATGGAGCCATTTTTAGCACACTTTAGAGGTTGCCCTTCTCTTCTCTGCACTTTTTTTTTTTTTTTTTTTTTTTTTTTTTTTTTTTTTNTTTTTTATCAATCAAGAGAGACAACTTCTCAATACAAATCACAAAGAGATAAGGCGATATTTCATTCCTTTGAGTGTATTTTTTTTCTTACTGCACTTTGTATCGCATCAGTCCTTTTCTTAATTTTTTTTTTTTTTTTTAACTTGGTGTTCTTTTGTTTAGAGTAAAATGCTCTCTCCTTCCATATATTTTTATAAAGGTGCTTGCTATGGTGCCCTTTAATGAAACCGGATTTCAAAACCCATCTTGGACCAATCCTCATAAAGTGTATTATTTACTTGTGATAGGTCAAACTACATAATTAAGCAACAAAATTTTCTTAAGTCACCCATCATATTCTTTTGATTTACACAGTTTCCCATCAAATCCTTATTTCCAAAGATAGCCTCCCAACATTAATATTCAGCAACCATTAATTAATTTGTGTTAATTTTTCAGCAGTGTGTAACATTTTTTTTTTTTTGTATTTTTAAGGTTTAGGGTGAGGGAATGCTACCCAATTCCAAGGCCAGGGCATTGTTACAAGCCTCAGCGAGGGATTATAGTAGTACTTTTAGATTGCCTACCAAAAGAGGACTGTTTGTAGTGAGATTCGAATATAGGCCTTATAAGCAAATTAGTAATTTGATCCTTACTAGTTGAACCAACCTCCATTGGCTACAACAATGCATAACATTAGGAACTAGAAAGCGTTCTCAAATTTTTCATCACTCTCAACATGAGGACTAGACAAAATTTCTAGTGTGTTACACATAACCAAAAGCTAGAAACAAAAGAATAGGGAGCCTAATAGGCAGATTTTGTGTTTAATGAATTTACACTTTAGAGAGAAGGATATATCCATATTTGATTAGTTTAATATGAACTAATGTGAACATATCCAAAGTGATTTATCACTACAAGAAAAAAATTAATTTCTCACAGAAAAAATCCATGAGAAATGAGTGAAAATTCTATGAGAAACACGTTTTTCACGGAATTTCTTATGGATGTAGTGGCTCAAAAAAAAGTGGCGTGACAAACACAATTTCTCATGGAACCTTTTGTCTATGAGAAATTTTCTCTCGGACTTTATCTCGGTTTGGTGTTGTCGTGAGAAACTTCTCAAGGAATAGTTTCTTGAGAATTAAGCAACATTCTGTGAGAAATTGTCGCGAAGTCTAACGACAAGTTTGGGGATGTTCTCACGGACTAATTCCGAGAGAAAAATTGTGGCAAGTTAGGAAAATTATATTTTTTATTTAAATTTTCTCATGGAGTTTTCAATGAGAAATACCCCTAACACCCCCATCCTAAACCATGTTTTTCTACTAACTCAAAACCTGCATAATACAATAACCAACAATAGTACAAACAAAACAATAGTAACAATAGTAACAACAGTAGAGGAGCATATTGCAATCAAATTTTATACAAATTAAAGAATATATACAAAAGAATCTATACAGGAAGGATATTATATATATATATATATATATACACACACACACAAAAAGAATCTTTTCATAACTTTAGATTCTAAAGTTCCAAATCCGTGAGAAATGAAGGCCAAGCAGAAAATGCAGTGTCAACAAAAATGATATGAATGGGAGTTTTATGACACAAAAATACAACACATAATGGTTAGAAAACATAAAATGTCTAAAAATACAACATAGAAGGAAATGTAGCTATGTAATTAACAATACATAAGCATTGATGAAATATGAGGAAGATTTGTATAATATCAATTGCTTTCTAGTACATAATCACTTGGGGGATCTTCATCGGTTTCCTCATCATTGCTATTATATTAATCTTCCTCATCTTCTTTAGCACATTCTCCTATCTCATCATCTACATCAATGACAATGATTGGATTTGCACCAGTAGCAACTTCCTCTATAGCAGTTGAAGTGTTATCTCCAAAATTTGTTTGTGTCTGTTCACCATCAACAATTAACACTGGTGAGCGATGGGGTACATCTTGGTAAGGATCATTTGGGGCATCAATTGTGTGCCTGACCTTTATTTTAATGACATGTAACTAGCCT
>QAOA01001431.1:179946-222318 GCA_003255065.1 Cercis canadensis
CAAGGATTAATAGCATTACTAGAATAGCATACAATGAAGACCCCACAATCATGGCGTGGGAACTTATGAATGAACCTCGCTGTCAAGTTGATGTTAGTGGCAAAACCTTGAATGTAAGTTATAACCCTTTTAAAATAAATAGATGTTTGGTTTTATTTGTAAATCTTACCACTTTTTGATAGAATTTGCAAATCATTTTCTCTTCAAATGAAGTCATATTATTTTTATTAATTTATAACATGCTTTAAACACAATCTTACAATTTATACTTTGATTTGGTTCTTAACATGATATTAAAGTTTTTTCAAAATAGTATATTTTGTGCCCACTTTCAAGCACAAAAGAATTTCATGCGCCCTCTTGTAGACCAATATCACATATGGTTCAACTTTTAGCAGTTTAATTAGGATTGATAACCAGTAGCAAATAATCTGATTTTAAATACAAATTAAATGCTATTTGAAAATTTATAGAAAATTCAACGTTAAATAATAACATATATTTTTAATTTTTAATTTTTAATTTTTTTTTTTGTAAAAGAGGAAGCTAGTTAAGAAATACTCCCTCTGTTTCATTTTATCTGTCGTTTTAGAATAAGTTTTTTCTTTCATAAAATCAAGGGAGGTAATAATTATTTTTTCTCAACCTTGCCCTTGTGTACTCTATTAAATGCTATATTACTCCATACATTAATTGACTTTTATTGCTTAAAATCTTTCAACTAATTTACTCATACAACCTTTATCTCTCACCTATCACTTTTCTTTCTCTCTACTATGAACAGTTTTTGAAAGGAGCATTTACCGTGCATTGAGAATTTTTAAGTGTGTTAGATATGAGAGAGAGAGAGAGTATTAATGGAGTAAGAGAGAGGATCAAAGGAGAGAGAGGAAGAGGATTAATGGAATGATAATATTTTGAGTATTTTGATAAAAGAGTAGTTTAGTCAGATGCAATTATTTTTTCATATAATTGAGGAATGGCTTACTGATTTCTTGTGCAATAAGGGAGTAATGTCACTAGCTTCAAATTACCCAATTTCTTTTTTCAATAAAAAAAAGGCCAAATCTTTTATTACTACAGTATACCTAGTAGCTTTATAATTTTTTTTATATTAAAAAAGAAACATCTACTTGCATCCTTGAGTTTAGCAATTATCTTAACTCTTTTATTCATATGAGGCCATGTACTATGTAATATATACTAGTATCTCAAGTATTGGCATGACCCTTATGATTCATGCATGTGCAATTCACAGGTTTGGATTCAAGAGATGGCGAGTTATGTTAAATCCATTGATAACAAACACTTGTTGGCAATTGGTATGGAAGGCTTTTACGGAGGTTCAACTGCAGACAAAGTGCAATATAACCCTAGCTCTCTCAAATATGGGACAGATTTTATCACAAATAATCTGATTAAAGAAATTGACTACACAACAATACATGCATATGCTGATATTTGGTAAGTTTTAATATTCTCTCATTTGACCTCAAACTGCACCAAACAACTTGTAGTTCAATGGTTGTTCTCAAGATTTGTGGGTTTCATATTCGAACCCAAAGTTGTGGCCAAAAGTATATATAAAAAAAAAATTCCTTCATTTTATGAGGCCATGTTTGGCCAAGGTGAAAGAACAAAGCCACTGAAATTGATTATTTTTACTTTGCCGATACCGTAAATAACCTTGAATTCTTCTTATATGTGTACTTGCAAATAGGTTACCAGGGAAGGGTGATAAGCTACAAATGGAATTCATGCAAAGGTGGTTCATATATCACTGGAAGGATTCAAGGACTATTTTGAAGAAGCCATTAGTTTTTGGCGAATTTGGAAAATCGAAGAAAGATCCAGGATACACCATACATGCAAGGGATTCATTCATGAACACCATTTACTCAAATATCTACAACTTTGCAAAGAGTGGAGGAACAATTGCTGGAGGATTGATTTGGCAAGTTATGAGTGAAGGGATGGAGTCTTATTATGATGGCTATGAGATCGTTTTGACCCAAAACCCTTCAACAAGAACAATCATGTCTGAGCAAGCCCTTAAAATGGCATCTCTAGGACACTCACTCAAAGAGCCAACACAAAGTGGGGACTAATCTTGATAAAATTGATTTCTTGATTGTTATGTTTTAGTTCAACTAATCGATTGGCTGTTAAGAAGCAAAGCAAACATCATTATTAAAGATGATACATATATCTTCAGTTCATGTGTTGAGAGTTTTATTCAGCTTCTTTCCAACCCCAGAGCCAGCAAGTAAAATTGGAACAAGACTAAATTAAATACTTATTTAGAAAATGATATTTGGTTGAGGAAAATTACCTATGGATAAATAAGTAGCCCTTTTACTCCACAAAAATCTTTAAATCCTCACAAATTTCATTGGGCAAATAGTACCACTCTAATAATTTTCGTGAAAGAGTCATGAACCTAGCATTCTCAAAATTATATTTTCTTGGGTGATATATTTTTGATTAAATATAGATAACAAGGCATGTTGAGGAATTCAAACTAATTTCAAATTATGGTTACACTTCATATTAAATGAAACGCATGGTGTACTCCACCAAAACACATAAGGATTAGACTCCACGGATAAATCACAAATGCACTTTTTTTTTTTTTTTTAATCTATTAGAGTAATCTATAAGAGTATTACTCTAATACATATAAAATATTTTGGTCCAAATAGTTGATTATTCATTATAACATGCGAACCATTCTTAAAACTAAATAATCGATCAAGTTTGATTATGAGGTCCTTTTTGATTATGAGCCACATCCAGAGTATTACCTCCAAAGAAACTATTGGCCCTTAGAGGAGGTTATTCAACTAGCCCTTTCGCACCAAGGGATCTCTCTATGCCCACCAAACAAAATTGTTCGTTACAGTTTAAACTGTTGAGTCCACGGTTCTTCAACCCTAGTTTTGATGATAACAAATAGCCGTAATTATCACTAACCTATGTTTGCTCAAATGAATATTTTAGTAGCAGGTTAAGTGATGCTCTTGAGTCTGAAGCATAACCAGTTTCCTAGTCAAAAGAACCAGCTTGAGTGCAAGTGCAGGTATTGGTTCTACATATATTAAAGATGTTAATGTGGAAGAATAACTTTGAGAAGCTCGTGGACTTCTCTAGATCTGAAGCCCAATCCATCAGGACCAGCTATTGGACCTCGTTAGGCAAATTGGAAGGAAGCTCATCAGAAAAATTCAATAAGAGGAAATTCAACAAGAACAAGTTCTCATACAGAACTTGTTTCACACAAAAGATCATCTATGTTGACGTGACAACAAAATATCTGAAGATATTATTGAAGCTTGAGAATATTTAAGAATAAATGACAATCAATCATAGGAGTGGACTTTGGAAGCAGTCAAATCATAAAAGAGCTATTGGAGAATATAAAATGAAGTTTTTCAAAGAATGAGCTATATTAGGAAAGAAATCAAGGATGAATAAAATGATTCCTAAAATAGCACAAATTGTTAGCCACAAATTAAGGAGTTTGTCTACAATTCAAACGGTTATCTTCTTCCTCTAGACTCCTATAAATTGAAGACCCAAGGTCTGGAAAAGTAAGAAGAGAAAAATAGAGAAAAGAGAAGCAAGAATCATATTCTTTCATACAACCAGCTTCATACTCTTCGTTCAACTCTGAAACTACTTGTTATATTTCTTGTGAGAGTTGTTATCTTTAGGGCTACATTTTTGGGATTATTGTAATATATTTCCAGTGAGAAATCTGGGGTGTGACATCTGCTTTCTTTGTCAGAGGGAGAGAGTTTCTGGTTAGCTCTTAGGAAACTAATTTAGAGAGTTGCTAGTGAGCTCTTGTAAAACCAGTTTGAGAAAGTTGATGGCTAGCTCTTAGGAAACTAAGGATTGCAGAAGCTTGGACAGATAACCTCATTGCTATGGAACCCCAGCCTTGGGAGGGTGGACGTAGGCAGTGTTTGGCTAAACCACTATAAAAATTATGGGCTAAATCTCTTCTCTTTACTCTCTTTATTATTCTAATAATTCACATGTTTGGTTTGCTACAAAACTGATTATATATATGAGCTTAAACTGATTCTCTGTTATCTATGATCTTGATATTCTAGATAAGCTTATGAGTGAATCTATGTGAAATATTTATTCTCTTCAAGATCTACTTATGCTAAGTTATCTCTGGATTTTTAAACAACCAGCTTTGAAACAAGCTTTAGGTGTAAATTGGTTATTCCATAAATATGTTTTAATCTGTGATTATGCATTATCATTGTTTTAATCTCCTATTCACCCCCTTTAGGAGCATACTTACACTCTCACAAACTAGGCACTTGGGAGGTCCAGATCTCTAATCTGGAACCCTTCAAACTGAGCCAACTTGTATTGGCAAAAACTTGTCATATTTTAATTTAATAACCCTTAAGAGATGTTTAATCTACCACTCAAAAAAAAAAAAAAGTTAATTGTTCAATACCTCAAATAATATCTATAGATTCTATACTATTTTGTGATAACTGATAACTAAAATGGGATGGAGAAACTATGATATACATGTAAGAGGGCAAATATAAACAAAAATATTAGGAACGGGAAAAAAGAAAGGAATAAAATTAAATTGTGAAGGAAAAGAAAACAAACTCCTCCATCCCCCATCCTCCAAATATAAAAATAAATAGCAACACGAGATGTGTACATATTTATCTGTATATATTGTAGTACTTTGAAAAATTATGAAATTTCTCCCAGAATAACAAGGCAGTTGCCACACGTATTTCACTCATCTGCTATTTCAAATAATATATGTTAGCCACGTCTCTAGGTGGCCCACTAATAAAGAGAATTTATTTATGAGATGATCAATTGATATTTATTTAGTTGCACACTATCAGTTTTTCTAAATATTCTGTGAGACTAGGAAAATTTACTGCTACGCATCAATGGCTAGAGGTTAGCTATAGATTTATTGTGTGCATCAATTATATTCTTACATTTGGTATTAGAGCTAGCAATACCTCTGCCCTTTTGCCATTCGAGTTCTATGCAGTAGCCTTTCTATAACAGCTTCTTTGGCTATTGGAGATCTATTAACATATGATTTCTTATTGGTTGTGCTGAGGATCAACTATGGTTTTCATAGCTTAAAAACCAAGCTATCCAAAAGCATAGAGAGGCACCAGCAAGTATTACTGTTTTCCTTTGTCATAAATATGTATATCCATTGAATGAAGGTGTACGTGTATGCCTGTGATTAGAGAAAGAAAAAGCCTAAAGGTACTTTGTTTGCTTACATATGCTGGAGTATATGGCATAGCAGAAATAAATATATTTTTGAAAACCAGAACTTCTCAATCGAAGGCACTCTTTCCTTTGCTCTGGGAAGAGCAGCTGAGTTCTTTCATTTAAACCCCAATCAAGCTTCAGATACTTCTTCTGCTGAGATACATATCAGTTGGGTTCCTCCACCTCTGAGGTGGTTCAAATTAAACACTGATGGCTCAGCATTATCAAATCCGGGCTCTATAGGTGCAGGTGGAATTATTAGAGATAATGAAGGAAATTGGATCACTGGTTTCTCAAAAAAAGTGGGTTTCGGCTCACCAAACTTGGCTGAGCTATGGGCAGTCACCGAGGGAATTAAGTTAGCCACCCAGATGCATGTATCAAAGCTGATTATAGAAGTAGACTCATCTTGTATTGTTAGCATGCTAGAAGGAGAAAGTGATTCTAATCACCATTACCAACCTTTTATTGTTTGTTGCAGGGAACTCCTTCAGAAGATACCCCATACTAAGATTCAACATGTTTTCAGAGAAGCTAATGGATGTGCAGATGCTTTGGCAAAGGCAGCTCATCATATGACATCCACTTTTGAAGTTTTTGATCATCCCCACCTTCTGTACAACCTCTATTATTTTCGGATAAAAGAGGAGTTTATTTTCCTAGGAATGTTAGAATTCCTGTTAGGGGTGATATTTCTGGTTTTTGTTTGTAGTTGCGGGTTCTCTCTGCTGTACTTTGTTTTTCTGATGTTTCTTCAATGAATTCCTTTTTACCAAAAAAAAAAAAAAAAAAAAAAAAAAAAAAAAAACCNCGCTGATATTCCCTTCTCTTAAGGTATGTTTGGGAGTTCCTTTGGAGGAGAAATAAGAGGAGATGAGAGGAATGAGAGAGTCCACTCCCTTGTTTGGGAGTTTTAAGTTTGAAAGGGGAAGGAGACCAGGGGTTAAACTTTGACTCTTGCACTCCTTTTTTCATTCACAAATTTCAACCCCCCAAATTGGAGGGTTTGGAGGGGNGGAAAATAAAGTATATGGCTGATTGAGTTTTGCATATGGCATGGAACGGATAATTAATTAAATGTTCATTCTTACTGGACTTTAGCATAAAGGATTTGGATTTCCATTCTTCTTTTGATAATGGGTTGCATGTGTAACCAATCGGGTTTTACATCTATTGCTTTAAGCCCCTCTATGATGCTCGGTTTTAGTCTTATTGCATATGAGCTTATATTTTATTTGCAAAGGATTCAGCCTATGATTAAATTGTTTTCTGATCTCTTGGATTCATTTGCACAACGTGGCTGTTTGAAACTTATTTTCAACATGACTGGTTTATGTGGCTGAGTTGTATTAAAGCTTTTCCTATGGAGATAAACAAGGCAGTTGCCACACGTATTTCACTCATCTGCTATTTCAAATAATATGCAGTAATGTTAGATATCAGAAACCCCTTTTACCAAAACTTCATGGTTTCCTCAACTAACATTTACTCACCCCTAACCACTCAAACTTTTTATATTATTATTTTTTGACTGTTACAACAGTTTCAAGCCTTCAACAATTAAAATCACTCTTTATCAAAGTTTATGAGTTCTGTGTTAAAACTTAGAGTCAATAAAAATAGAATAAAAAATTATCCTCCCCTTCTCTTCTCCCAGTTCATATCTGATATCCCCACCCCAGAAAAGGAATTATTTAAATCCAAAAACTGATTCCAAATATATCAGCAAGGCCATTGACTATAACTCTTATTAGTGTCTTTTTCTTGCTGCAGTCTTGGTTGTTGAAGCTGAGGTTCTCACACCAGGATTTGTGCAAACTAGTGGCACTCAATTTGTATTGAACGGTTCCCCATTTCTATTCAATGGCTTCAACTCTTATTGGATGATGAATGTTGCATCTGAGCCAACCCAAAGGTACAAAATTTCTAATGTTTTTCGTGAGGCTGCATCTGCTGGTCTTAGCGTTTGTCGCTCATGGGCATTCAGTGACGGTGGTAATCAAGCTCTTCAAAATTCTCCTGGAGTGTATGATGAGCGTTTCTTCCAGGTTTTCTTTGTTACTTTTTTCTAACATTAATTTCCAATCTTCTCAATGAATTTTTATACTATTCATCTTCAGTGGAGTCTAAAGTTTTATACAAGTCCTTGATTTATATCTTTTCGGTGAAAAACACTTCATAAAAATTGACTTTTAAAATTTAGGCACTTGATTTTGTTGTTTGAGGCAAGAAAGTGTCGTATCAAATTGATTTTATGTTTGGTCAACAACTTCGATGAATATGGAGGAAAACATCAATATGTGCAGTGGGCTAGAAGTGCTGGCGTGCCAGTTACTAGTGATGATGATTTTTACACTAATGAAGTCATTAAAGGGCATTACAAGAACAATGTCAAGGTAAAATCTTAGATACAAGCTCCCTTTTGCTCATTTTTCTGTCCTAGTTAATTTTTTATGTTTTTGTGGGTAGATTTCAAGACATTTCTGGCCTAATAGAAAAGTGGAAACGTTTTTTAACACTCAATTAAATTATATATATATATATATATATTCTGAGAGCAAAATAGAGACGTATGAAATGAGTATGTTTACTTTTTTGGGTTTACTTATCAAGAGCTATATTGAAAATTACATGATCGTTCCCTCTGTATCAAACTTAAGTTGACCATTTTTATTGCAGATGGTACTCACAAGAATTAATAGCATCACTAGAATAGCATACAAAGAAGACCCTACAATCGTGGCGTGGGAGCTTATGAATGAATAGGGATGGCAATGGGGCGGGGCAAGCAGTCCCCGTCCCCATCCCCGAAGGGCATGGGGATGCCTCATCCCCGGACCCATCCCCGGCGGGGATTTTTCAGCATCCCCATCCCCGCCCCACTAAATCTCCATCTGCCCCATACCCCACCCCATTTACCCATACAACTATACTTTTTTTAAATATACACAATTTATAAGTTTAATTTATCGATCACGATTTTTAATTGAAATTCAACTTTAATCGAATAAGATAATATAAATAATGCTCAAATAACATAATCAAGAATTCAAGATATTCTCAAGCAACAACAATAACATAAATAATATTCAAACAAAATTATAAAAATTGTTCTTAAACAATTATAAAAGTCAATAAGAAATCATAATAAGTACAAAAGGCTCCAAGCAATTAAAATAAGTACAATTTATGAAGTTCTAATGTTGGTTGAAGTTAAACCACTCTCCATATTCTACAAAACCAACAAAAAAAAAGAAAAAAAATTTAGGTTTGGGGAAAATGGAACTCAAGGTCGAGGGACTGAGGGAGGAAGGGTCAGGTCAGTGTGTTGGTGATTTAGTGTGGGAAAACCTTAGGCTATAATGACGTCGTTTTGTGAAGAAATTTTTTTTTAAAAAATTTATGTAATGTATTATATATATNATATATATATATATATATATATATAGTGCGGGGCAGGGTTTCCCCATCCCCAGACCCGCCCCTATCAAATTACTCATAAAATTACTCATCCCCATCCCCATGCCCATTTTTCTGCCTCATACCCATACCCAAACGGGTAAAAAAACCGGGGCCCCATCGGGTCTGGGGCAAATTGCCATCCCTATGAATGAACCTTGTTGTCAAGTTGATGTTACTGGCAAAACCTTAAATGTAAGTTTTAACCCTTTTAAAATAAATAGTCATTTGCCTTAACAACATGTTTGGTTTGATTTATAGATCCTACAACTTTTGATAAACTCTTCAAATGAAATCATATTATTTTTATTAATTTATAACAAATTTTAAACACACTCTCACAATTTATATTTTTGATTGATTTGATTCTTAACGTTATAATAAAGCTTTTCACAATAGTGTATTTTATCCCCACTTCAAGCACATATTTTCAAGCTTTTAGCAGTTTAGGATTGATAACCAGTAGCAAATAATCTGATTTTAAATACAAATTAAATGCTATTTGAAAATTTATAGAAAAGTCAACGTTAATAACACTAATATATATTTTTAAATTTTAAAAATATTTTTTCAAAAGAGGGAGCTAGTTAAAAAATACTCCCTCCATTTTATTTTATCTGTCGTTTTAGAATAATTTTTTTTTTGTTTCATTTTATCTGTGGCTTGAGAAAATCAATGAGGTATTTGTTTCATTTTTTCTCTCTCCACTAAGGAGAACTTTTCAAAGGAGTGTTTTCTGTGTTTTGAGAATTTGAGTGTGTGATGTAGGGAGAGAGAGAGAGTATTGGCATGACCCTTATGATTCATACGTGTGCAATTTGACATTGGTGGATTCAAGAGATAGCAAGCTATGTTAAATCCATTGATAACAACACTTGTTGGTGTTAGTACCCAATTAATTCACTACCCATTGCTACAGTGAGAAGACAAAACTACCCTGCTAAGGTATATACTCTCCTTTATAGTCTCTTCAAACCATACACTGAGGGGACTATCTCTTTCACGCTTTCTTCTTGCTCTGGCTTTCCTCTCACTCCCTTCTCCGACCTTGCTAACTTGAGCGTTGGAGGTGGCGCCAGAGCTACGGCTCCGGTCTTCCCTGACCGTATTTCTCCCTCTTGTGTAAGTTGCTCAAAAGCGGTCATCGACAGTTGACAATTAGCATGGAAGGCTTTTTATGGAGATTCAACTCCAGAAAAAGTGCAATATAACTCTAGCTCTCTCAAATATGGGACAGATTTTATAACAAATAATCTTATTAAAGAAATTGACTTCACAACAATACATGTATATGCTGATATTTGGTAAGTTTTAATATTAATTCCCTGATTTTATGAGGCCATTTTTGACCAAGGTGAAAGAACATGGAGGTATAAATAAAGCTAGAGAAATTGATGGTTTTACTTCACCAATACAGTAAATAAAATAATTAACCTTGAATTCTTCTGATATGCGTACTTGCAAACAGGTTACCAGGGAAGGGTGATAAGCAACTTATGGAATTCATGCAAAGGTAGTTCATAAGTCACTGGAAGGACTCAAGGAAGATTTTTAGGAAGCCATTAGTTTATGGAGAATTCGGAAAATGAAAGAAAGATCCACGATACAGCATACATGAAAGGGATTCATTCATGAACACCATTTACTCAGATATCTACAAATTCAGAAATCAATATGTAAAATCAATTTGATAATAATTAAGAAAGTTGCAATTATAATTTAAGAATGAGATTGGAGATAATTGTAGAAAAAAATAGAACCACAATTAATAAGAATTAAAAAAAGAATATCATGATTAGTCAATTTTAAAATCTTTTCATATTGAATGAGATAATTTAGTTTATATCACATTTAAACATTAAATAGACTATGACATCAACTAAATAAGTTGTGGAATTAGCCACAGCCATAAATATATCCATCATTAATAATTAATTAATTAATTAATTAATAAATGCACTTTTTACTGAATTGAGAAATATATCCATCATGACCCACCAAACAAAAATTAATCCACCAAAAAATAAACACATCCATCATTAATAAATAAATAAATAAATAAATAATTAATGCAAGAAGGATTCCGTTCTATACATTTATCATCAAGGCCATTACATTTTGCTTCATTCAGAAATATCCCTCCATTGAACCTTTTTCCAATCCAACAATGGCTACCATTAGCAAAATCAAGAGTGTTTCGCGTCTTGTTTGGTGTCTTTTTCTTGTTGCAGTCTTGGTTGTTGAAGCTGAGGCTCTCACACCAGGATTTGTGCAAACTAGTGGCACTCAATTTGTATTGAACGGTTCCCCATTTCTATTCAATGGCTTTAACTCTTATTGGATGATGAATGTTGCATCTGAGCCAACCCAAAGGCACAAAATTACTAATGTTTTTCGTGAGGCTGCATCAGCTGGTCTTAGCGTTTGTCGCACATGGGGATTCAGTGATGGTGGTAATCAAGCTCTTCAAAAATATCCTGGAGTCTATGATGAGCGTTTCTTCCAGGTTTTCTTAATTACTTGTTTCTAACATTTCCAATCTTCGCAATGGATTTTTATACTATCCATCTCTAGTGAGGTCTAAAGTTTTATACAAGTCCTTGATTTATATCTTTTCGGTGATAAACACTTCATAAAAATTTACTTTTAAAATGTAGGCACTTGATTTTGTTGTTTGGATGGCAAGAAAGTATCGTATCAAACTGATTTTGAGTTTGGTCAACAATTACAATGCATTTGGAGGAAAGCATCAATATGTGCAGTGGGCTAGAAGTGCTGGCGTTTCAGTTACAAGTGACGATGATTTTTACACTAATGAAGTCATTAAAGGGTATTACAAGAACAATGTCAAGGTAAAATCTTAGATACAAGCTCCCTTTTGTTTCATGTTTTTGTGGGTAAATTTCAAGACATTTCTGACGTAATAAAAGGCAGAAACTTTTTTTTACACCCAATTAAATTAGATATAAATTTTCAGAGCAAAATAGAGACTCATGAAATGGGTATGTATATTTTTTTGGGTTTAGTTATCAAGAAAATGATTGAAAATTACATGATCGGTTCCTCCTTATTAAACTTAAATTGACCTTTCTTGTTGCAGACGGTACTCACAAGGATTAATAGCATTAGTAGAATAGCATACAAAGAAGACCCCACAATCATGGCGTGGGAGCTTATGAATGAACCTCGCTGTCAAGTTGATGTTAGTGGCAAAACCTTGAATGTAAGTTATAACCCTTTTAAAATAAATAGATGTTTAGTTTGATTTGTAAATCATACCACTTTTGATAGAATTTGCAAATCATTTCTCTTCAAATGAAATCATATTATTTTTATTAATTTATAATATATTTTTTACTCACTCTTATAATTTAGATCGAGTTGAAATTTAGTAACAAGATTCAGAAGACATAGTTATTCAATCTGAATGGTGAGATTATGAGTAAGAGAACTTTACACCCTAAAATAAATTTAAGAATTTGGGCTTAAAGACAAAAAGGCTAAAATTATACATTTTATGAATAAAAATGGACTAAATAGTTCATTTTTAAAGAAGGGAACCAAAAAGTTCTAATTGTTAAAATATAAAGACTAAAATTACAATTAAGCCTAATATTTTTTTTTCAACTTTGCCCTTGTTAGGTCTCAATTAAATGCTATATTACTGCATACATTAATTGACTTTTCTACCCTAAAATCTCTCAACTAATTTACTCATACAACCTTTATCTCTGGCCTATCACATTTCTCTCTCTCCACTAAGAATAATTTTTGAAAGGAGCATTTACTGTGTTTTGCGAATTTATGTGTGTGAGAGATAAGGGGGGAGAGAGAGAGTATTAATAGAGTGAGAGAGAATTAAAGGAGTGAGAGAGAGAGGATTAATGGAGTGATAATATTTTGAGTATTTTAATAAAAATAATTTAGTCAAATTTAATTATTTTTTCATATAATTGAGGCTATTTAATAGCTTATTTAATTCTTGTGCAATAAACTTAACCCACAAATAAAAAAAAAGGAGGGAGTAGTTTATTCTTTGACTAGATCAACTAGTGTTATTAATGCATTGACAGTATATTAATTTTACTGCAATAGAGATAATGCACTGTTTGAAAATAAATATCAATTTTTAATATTTACTTTTGCAATTTTTCTAAAAATATATTAAGTTTGTATTAGAAAATTAATATGTTGAGACAATTATTATTAGGTGACTCAAGTAATAAATATTTCTTAGTGGGTGAGTAAAAAAATATTTCTTATGTGTGTGCGATTGACAGAGGTGGATTCAAGAGATGGCAAGCTATCTTAAATCCATTGATAACAAACACTTACTGGCAATTGGCATGGAAGGTTTTTACGGAGATTCAACTCCAGACAAAGTGCAGTATAACCCTAGCTCTCTCAAATATGGGACAGATTTTATCACAAATAATCTGATTAAAGAAATTGACTACACAACAATACATGCATATGCTGATATTTGGTAAGTTTTAATATTCTCTCATTTGATCTCAAACTGCACTAAACAGCTTGTAATCAAGTAGTACTGACGTCTTATTCAAAATTTATGAATTTCGTGTTCGAACCAAAAATTGTGACAAAAATACAAAAAAAAAAAAAAAATTCTTCGTTTTATGAGGCCATGTTTGGCCAAGGTGAAAGAATAAAGCCAGTGAAATTGATTATTTTTACTTTGCCGATACCGCAAATAACCTTGAATTCTTCTGATATGTGTTCTTGCAAACAGGTTACCAAGGAAGGGTGATAAGCTACAAATGAAATTCATGCAAAGGTGGTTCATAAATCACTGGAAGGATTCAAAGACTATCTTGAAGAAGCCATTAGTTTTTGGTGAATTCGGAAAATCAAAGAAAGATCCAGGATACACCATGCATGCAAGGGATTCATTCATGAACACCATTTACTCAAATATCTACAACTTTGCAAAGAATGGAGGAACAATTGCTGGAGGCTTGGTTTGGCAAGTTATGAGTGAAGGGATGGAATCTTATTATGATGGCTATGAGATTGTTTTGACACAAAACCCTTCAACAAGAACAATCATGTCTGAGCAAGCCCTTAAAATGGCATCTCTAGAACACTCATAAAAAAAGCCAACATATAGTGGAGACTAATCTTGATATAATTGATTTCTTGATTGTTATGTTTTAGTTCACCTAATCGATTGCTATTAGGAAGCAAAGCAAACAATCATTATTCAAGATGATCCATATATATTTTCAGTTCATGCGTTGAGAGTTTTATTCAGCTTCTTTCCAACCCCAGAGCCAGCAACAAGGAAAGTTAGAACAATACTATATTAAATACTCATTTGGAAATTTCGAGTGTGGTGTAATATGGTCATATACTAAGGTGAACAAGGAATGGGATGAAGACACTATAATATACATGTAAGAGGACAAATATAAAAAAAAAAAAAAAAAANAAATAAAAAAAAAAAAAAAAAAATCAGGAAAGGGAAAAAAGAAACGAATAAAATTAAATTGTGAAGGAAAAGAAACAATCTCATCTCTCTCCCATCCTCCAAATATAAAAATAAATAGCAACACAAGAAGTGTACCTAGTTATGAACTTAGGTCTTGATTCCTTGGAAAGAGGATGACAGTATCCTGAAGAGCCCATCTGGGTTATCTGCGTGTACCTGTTGAATTAGCACAAGTTAAAGCCTCTCCAAATGATATCATAATCATTCCATTGCAAAACACAATACACCCATGTTTCATTTCAATACATACCCAGCTGAACTCATTACCAAATATGCTTGAACATGAAGAAATCCTTACTAGGAATACTTGGAGAAATGCTTATCTCTACTTGCGTCATAATTACCATACTCAACGTATTGCTTAAAAGTGAAAGATTATGATTGTAATAAGTGGGAAGCACAACTGTTTCATCTTCAAAGAAACTCAAATATGGGTATCTGATTTGATAATAAAAACATAATCATGTCTAATTTCAGTGTTGTTCCAATTTACTTGGTCGCTATTTCAGTATATTATTAACCATATTGGTGTCAAGCGCACCTCTTTTTTGGATTTTATGTTGACATATACTGCAGGGAAACAATTTTCTTGTGCACACAAATATGAATACATCTGTGGTAAGCACAGAAATTGGGACCAAGAAACAGGTCAGGGAGTTTGAATGATCAACTGAGGTAAGCGCATCAGGCTTCTAATATCATTGCTTCACCTTTTAGACTTAATTAAACAAAACTTTACTAGTCTAATGCATGTATATTTGCACATCATATCCTTATCATTCCCCTATAAATCTTTGAAGTTCTGGCTACTTATGTTATTTGAAAGTTTATTTTAGATGATATTAAGTCAATAGAAGATCATGTAAGGTGGGAAGACACATACAAGTGGAGTGGATACTCAGCCAAAAACTATGACAACATTAACCAACATACCCAGTGGCCAGCATCTTCAAGGACATGCATCTCAACTCCCCCTCCTTCCTCTGCAGCAACCTCCTCAGCGGCATGGATTCTTTGAAGATCTTCAAGAGCCCACCTGTGTAAGCTTCTTTCTGCTTTCAAAAAATTTACATGCACCCCACGAGGCACATCTTCGACAACTTTCCTACAAAAGAAGCATAAAAAGCTATTGGCTTCATTCGCAATTTCCAGTATGGAAAAATTACTTTTCAAGTTGGACGTGACATCATTTCTAACACCCATAAATTTATACTATTATTCAAGAGAACTCTGAGCAGTTGTCCATCTTCACTTTTTATCCCAAAAGTTCCTAAAACGTCCCTATTTTATTTAAATGTTTGTTAAATAAATGAATAAAAGTACAGGGTAATAAATGTAATCAAAACAATTAAACTGAAATAACTATTTTAAACAATTACACCCCACTTTCTCTCTGCAGTTTCCTTTTTTCCCTCATTCTCAACTTCACTCTCCTGTAACCACCCCATTATTTCACATTTTAGATTTTATATTGATTTTAAAGTGTATCCCACTTCCAGTACACTCAGGAGAAAATAATTTTCTCAGCTCTTCAGATTACATATCAAAGTAGCTTCAATACAGGACCTCTAATTTTACATCAAGGCAGGATCAACCCCATGTGTTACCCAGAAAAGACAGAGTGATACACAATAAATATATTATGGCTATCATTATCATCCATGTCTCAAGACTCCAGTCACATAACATCATCCCTAGTAAAAAAACAGCTCACAGAAAGTACCACAAATTTGTTTCTTCATAGGATTGATACATTTCAGCAATTCCCCTCAGATCAAACACCCATGAGACACTTGATGATCGTGAATGAGGAGGGTTAGCAGGTCGAAGGTTAGTCACTACCCACTGCATGCAGCAAAAAAGCAAGAGTACAAGTTTAGAGCAAATCTTTCTTTTCATTAGATAAACACATAAAAAAGACACCATTACAGTTCATAGTATATATGTCTATTAGACAAAGAGGAATGGGGAGAGAGACGTATGGATGTAGGGTGGAAATGGACTATGCAGTTAATGAGCTACCAGCTCCACTGAGCGACAAAGCTAAGCTCAGGTCATTTTTTGTATTGCTAACTGAGCAAAGTCTAGGTAATATGCCGGCTAGAACAGTTCATTGAACCATTATAAATTATGTATTCTTGATATTTTAGCAATATTCTAGCATAATTGAATAGCATAGTGTCACCAAAGGTCAGCCAAAGGTGGATAGGATAGTATAATCAAATACTTTAACACTTAGGTTGACCAAACATGACCTATGTTTATATTATCATTGAACCAAGGATTCACATGCAAGCATCCAACTGTCAATGATATACACACTGCATAAGCTATGTTGAACAGATACAAGAACAGGTATCTATGAAATACAATATGATATGTTACAGAAATACTTATACAACAAGTTTTGAAAAATTTAGGATACAGGTACTGTGGGGCATTTTAAATAAAACATAAAAATTATATTTATAATATTTATATGAATATAAAAATTCATAAGCAGGAATAGAATTAATATTAAAAAACATAACATGAACTTTTGCACATTCCAAAGTCATTTTCAAACATCTTGAAGCAATTGACTTTCAACGTATTCAAAAATGGGTCTGAAGCGGGCCAACCTCTCTAGACCCATTTTGCCTGTTTCAAAACTGCCCGAAAAGTTTCAGCCAAAAAAAAAAAAAAAGATTTAAATTAACCAGAGGGATATACATGAAAGTGTACAGGACGCAAGAATGTCTACAGTTCGTTTTGGATATGGGTACGGCAGGAAGCAATCTAGAAAGATCAATCCATAAATCATGGATTTAAATGATAATCATCTTGTATCTAAGTATACAATAGGATTTTACCTGTGCCACATCACTGGAAAACCCTTGTTGAATGAGAGCATTGACAACATCTCGCTTTGAAGAGATCTTCCTTAACAAAAGGATCATAGACCAATAAAATATTTGTCCACAATATAGAAACAAAGTAAAAATTTCTTGACAATCTATTAACAGGAAAGAAGAAAACGAGTAAAGGCAAACAGAGTTACTATGTTACTGAGATGACAAACAAGAAGTACCTAAAGAATGTTGATAGAATAAAAGAATATGAACTAGTATAATGGACAATTGTGATGGTCAATCTCATTCTTGTCTTTTGGAGTGAGGGTCAGGTCTTTGTAACAAGAAATGACTTGCAGTAAAATGCAAAGGAGAACTTTGGCTGTTTATAAGAAGGGGTGATCTACAGAGTTCAATTAAAAACCACATCAAAACATTATTAATCATATGATAAAAATCTGAAGGGAGTGGTCAAGCAAATTAAGTTTAGAAACATTGATATCAAATCTTAAATTTGAATTCATATTGAGGCAGCCTGCTGTTATGGCTATTGACCATAAAAGCATTATACCAGGAAACAAGGAGAAACACATGTATAATATTTGTATGGAGGAAATTGCAGGAAATTAATGACATCAAAGGAATTTCCCATCATCATAGGCTCTTTCAGCCATAAACTCTTCCACGCTTTATATTTAGTTGTAATTGAGATTCCTGTTCTACTAGTTTCTGATGCCAAATCAAGAATCATTCATATAAACACATGCCAGAATTTAATCTGGGCATTTAAAAGCTTATATTAAAGTGCAACTTCAGTAACACTAGAAATGTAGGCAATTTAATGCTTAGGTCCATGCATGTGAGCATGTGCACTGCATGGTGATTAATTTAAAGACATATTAGTTGACACCTTTATTCTTTGAATCATCACTAAGTAGGTTATATAAGTTATTACTACCATGTCCAATGATGCCTGTGAGCAAATCTTATAATTTAACAACTATCTAACATACTACCAATTTACCATAGAATGGGATATTAAATATGACATTTCCCATATTACCTCCTTTGGCAGTGTACTTAGGAAGGATATGAGTTCTGCTGGATGATCTTCTCCATCTCCCCCTGTGCGAACTTTTCCAGGACTTGCATCTAGAACCCAGACCTAGAAATAACATATGAGACGAGACACGTAGAAATAAGCAAACAAGCGGATCAAAGAAAACATAAGTATAATCCATGTCATCTTCCCCTTCCCAACAGGATTTTGACAGATGGAATAAATACAGACTATAATATACTTTCATTTTCTAGAATTTCTGCACCAACCAATTTAAAAATAAATCCTACAGATGAATTAATATTTTGACAATTCTTCAATATCTCATTTGATATACAGGAAAAAGAATTAAGAGTTACAACACACTTTACGCTTCAAACTCTTAACCCTACGGCCAAATAAATAATTAAACAAAACCTTAGTCCCAAATGTTTGGGGCCAGCTGCTAGATCCTTTAGTAAAACTAAGGATAATCCTACATTTGGATTCTTTTAAGCATTAAATTTATCCAAAGATTTATTCCAGACCCTTTGAGAATTACTTTTTCAGGACCAATATATTTCATAGAATTAGAAGGTAATTAGGGTTATACGATATGAGTGAGGGAGACCTCTACAGGTCTAAGTTCCTCCATCATCTCAGTAAAAGAAATATCCTCAAAGGAGACTCTCCTTTGGCTCTCTTCTAGTACACTGCGTACTGCCTATATACACATCTTCCAAAATAAATGTACAATTAAGGAGAACTTCCAAAATCCTTGTCAAACCTTACCATGTACAACCCCCGCCTTCCCCCCCACCACACAACACACACACACACAAAAAAAAAAAGAGATAAGAAAAGAAAAGAATCTAAGAACATACTCTCTAAACAGTAACTCAAAATATTTTTAACATAATGCTCAAAACAGTTTAAACTTTATAATTATCATTTTCCCCCCTTGATGTTTGCAAATATTGGAATTACAAGGAAGCCCAGACGACAACTTAAACCTAATTAAATAAAAAGTTCAGCATCAGAAATCAAAATTTGTGCTTACTCTAACTGGTCGAGCAAGAGGTTTTGCAGCTTGTTCCACCATGCTCAAGGCAACTACGAAAACAGAGCAGATCAAGTAAAACTAACCTATAAAGAGAGCTATAAAAAATAAAATGGAATATATAATTCAAATCACTGCCTGCAAGGCTCAAATTAATATTATTTACAGTTAAATCACAACAAACCTTTTCCTCCAAAACTATGACCAACTAAGACACGGGGTGTTATTCTTAGTTCTCGAATCTAGTCACAGAAACAGAGAGGATGTTATTACAAGAAGGGGGAACAACACAATGGCATTAATAATAATAATTAGCAATTTTGCAGGTAATAAGTCAGTAAACAAAATCTACGATGCACAACAAACTACTTTGATTAAGCATTGTCAAACAAGCTTCATATTATTACCAGCATAATTCTTTTAAGTCAGAGTACAAGCTCCTAGAGAATTGTAGTCCCCACTATTGGCATCCTTTACCACTTCAATATCAAAGAACCCAGTGCAACTAGGTCTAACTGTCTAACGATGTAATGCCAATAGTTAATTCCGGTGTTTGATGCAAAACGTAAGAGATCATAAACTATCAAAGGAAAACAAATGGGAAAAGTACTGTTTCTAGAAATCATTGAGAGATTTGAATGAGCTTCGTCAGAAATTCTTGTCCAAAACTAGTAACAGAGAGCCCTGAATATATGAAAATGAAAAGCCATCCAACAACATGTCACAGTTGGCAGCCAAAAATCATGGTTATTTATTTGGATGATAAATTGATTGAAACTGCCCTCAAAGAAGTTTCCAAGACACTGCAGCTGTGTATAGAACACTGAGAAGTTTACCATGTCCAGAAGCATCCTAGGAAAATGGTCTACAAGCAAATTTGTTTCTCTTGCGGTTCATATATATATGGAACTCATTGCTAGTATCTTAAACAATCTAAAAGGAGTTTAAAAGATTGAGACAAACTCTTCTAAACAATAGAGTAGTTTTACCTTATCCAAAGATAAGGATCAAATCAATAAGGAAACATAATCACAAGAAGGAAAGCTGATTGGAAAAGAAATAGAGCACAGGATTTGCTCTGGGAAAGGAGGCTCAGATGCGTAGATAGCCAGAAAAGATAATTATTCCTGGAAAAAGTAGCAGCTCTGTTCAATAGACTAGGCTTAATTAGTCATAAAATATAATACAGTACGAAGCAGGCTCTAACAGTTTGCAAAGAATAATGTAAATCAATAATTACTAGTCAGAAATCCATGACAAAATTTGCACCACTCCTCACTGCAGCAACTCCAATTTTGAACAAATAATAGAACTGAAATCCCATTAAATCTATGATTTGAACCCCACACTTGAACTTCAATAAAGGGAATAAGAGATTTCAGTATTAGATTAGCTGATAATCAAAGCTATAGTAGCACACACTATAAAAAATAATAATGACAAATGTTGAAGGAAGAGTACCAGTTTCAAAACATCAAGAGCAGCAGAGGCAACAGTGTGGGGGGCCCTCTTCTTGATTGAAGCTGAATCACCATGACATCGCAGGTCTACTAATAGAAACTATTATAGAAACCAAAGGAGCAAATAAGATTCAGATTAATATTTTTGCAAATATCTTGCATCCCAATCATGCTGCAACGAAACCTAAAATCATCTGAAATTATTATGCCCAGAATAAGTGTCACAAGAAAAGTGCTGGACATAAACATTGCCACTAGAGCTTTAAAAAACACAGGAGCAAGGCTGCAAGATATCCATGTAAATACTTTATGGAAATATAAATTTCTTGAAAAAATAAAACCTAATGATGCTTAGGATAAATACATCCAGCAAAATACCTGCCATGTAGGAAACTCTCGCACCAATTTCCGAGCAAAAGTTCCTGTAAAACAATTCTTTCAGCAAAGTGTATGAAGCCAACAACAAATGGCAGAATTTGTGCACTGGGTCCAACACTCCACCCTACCCACCTACCTTTCCATGTCTTATTTTGCTTATTAATAATCATCTATGTTCATTAAACCTCAAACTATTTTGCCTGAAAACAAGAAAGGCTCTTAAAAGTTCACATTTACGGTGGATGTGAAGATCCAGCTAGAACTAAAGCTATTCTAAAATCCTACATTAATTTTCATAGCATAAATAGAGAGACAGTGGTTGGGTATAGGCTGTTGTGAAAATATATGCATGCACATTATATATAAACAAATTCAAATAAGAATAGAAATTACATCATGAAAAATATACTCATAAGAGATGGAGTAGTAGACACGAACCCCAGTTTTTCCTGCTACCAAGGATTCCATGCAGAAAAACAGCTGTTGGTGGATCAGGCAATGATCTATCCATAACAGAACTCCACCTGACCTACAAGCCAAAATTGTTCAACGGATTAGGCTTCCCACAGGACGAAGGACTATAGAATTTTAAAAATTATGATATTGTAATTATTGAATTATTGGAAGGAAATAATCTAATCATTGCATTGAATGGTGATGATATTGTAATTTGCAATTAAGGAATGATTCAAGAACAAATAAACCAACCACTTGTACTTAGTTTTAGACTTTTCATATATGTCTTAAGACTTAAGGGAGAATTAAAAGAAAAGAAAAATAATAATAAAGTGATTCAATAATTGTAACGATACTAAGGGTGAAATAGGTAACATTCCCTTCACCATAATGTGCACACTATATATTTTAGGGGAAGTCTTACTCAAATTTGTACTTAGTTTCTAGATAAGGCCTGAAGATTATAATAGTTAACTGCAAGCTTGTGCTTGGAAGGCATGTTATGTCCATAAAGCTAACCTAAGTCAAAGAAACCCAGCTCAAACTTCAGCAATCTTACTACAAGTAGTGCTTAAGCATTGTTTTAGCTCAAGCTTAAATTGAGCTCCAATAAAAGCATGTGTCAACCTAGTTTCAATAAGCAATAGCATGGCTTGTCTCAACCTATTTGCACCATAATCTTCATCTCAAACTGACATCAAGTTTCAATAAAAGAGACTGCAACATCAACATAGTTTCATTAAGCAGTAGTTTGGCTTGTACCACCCTATTTCCACCATTTACTCCATCTCAAGCTGAAATTTAGCTCCAATATAGTATATATCAACTGAAAAGATACATGATTTCATGTTTTTCTAAAGGAAACTGAGAAAATAAATGATTGTGGTTCCACCATAATTCACCTTAACCTTCAAATCGCACTTGTTATTTTTATCCTAAAAAAAGATGTCATCAACAAAATGGAAGCCACAGCAGACCAATTAATTTTTGTGGCCACCTAAAACTATCTAAACAAGATATGAATTTCAAAGTGAATATACTCTCTCACACAAACACAAAGACCTATATTGGAAAGAGAGAGCATGCTGTAATGCACTGAATGGAACAGAAATGGCATCTAGAAAGTGAGATCATTAACTAGCAAAAAAATTCCTGCTAGATGTAATGAAGTACCAAGAGCTAGAGAATACGTACAAGTGCTCCTTGAATCAGATCATATGCCTGCAAAGAAACAAGATAGCCATCAGTTGAAGGAAACAATGACAGAACTAGTTTTATTTTCTCATTAATATTATAGAAGTCCTAAGATTTTGCATCTACTTACTCAACATTTTTAACACAATGCATGATTGACTTACTTTACAAGTAAGAAATTATCAAAAACTTCATTTCCTTTTAGTTCTTCAATCATTTGTCCTTTTTTTTTTCCAAAGGGAATAAATTATTGAAAATAAATCAAGCATAAATGTGCATGAATGAGAAGTTCCATTACCAAGATATTAGAAGAGCTGGCCACATCTCCCTTCTGTTCTAGTCTCTCGTCTACTAATGCCATTGAGATTGTCCTATTTTTACTTGCCCTTCTGGAGTGGCTAAGAGCTAATCGAGAAGCATTGACCATGTCATTCTACAACAAGATGGGGAAATCAAAAAATCATTCAAGAATTTGCAATATCCCTTCACAGTTATATCCCGCTGAGAATCTACACCAAGCTCATCAGAGGGTGAGTTACCAAGTTAAAAAAAAAAAAAAAAAAATTCTGTTAGCAGGTTGCTATATCATCAGTAGTTCAGAACAAACCAATCAAAAGATATTAACAAATAAGACAAGCAAAGAGATGCTTATGCACAAAGGATAATTAGGAAATGATATCTCTCCAATTCATACATTACCTCAGTCTTTCTCATATCATTACATTTTGCATCGATCCCAGCAGAAGTCACTCAAAAGTGTTAATAACCAAACTGAAGCTCAAATTAAACCATTATAGCGTCACAACTTACTTAAGAAAGCAAAAATCATAACTTATGGTGGAGCGAAAATGACCCCAATGCTAGCACAAATACCAAAATTGCTAGAATAATTGGCCACCTAAAAAGAAAAGTTCACAGCTAACACCATATGCATCATCGAGATTCGCCAGAACATGAAAAGCCTAAGCCTATGAATGAGGCAGAATCATACCTCAGAAAGTTGCAGAATTCTGGTCAGGGCCTTCGAATTCCTCGATGAATTTGACAAAAATGCCATCTTCCTCCCTAACAAATTAACGGCAGTGCCACCGACGCCGACGCCGGCTCCGGCACAGCAGGGGGAACAATTTGAAATCGCCGACATTTTGGCGGCACGACACCCTGTTGTTGTTGACTCAACGATGATTACAAAGTAAATGGAAAATTCAGATCAGACTGAGTGAGGGAATCTAGAGAGAGAGAGTTGAAAGCAAAACAGGAGGATACAGAGACACCCAAGAATGCTGTGCCCCGAACCTCCCGGACGGAAATTGAGACAGAGAGAGAGAGAGAGAGGTGCGCGTTTGGTTTGTGAAATGTCGTTTATTTACACGCGCTTGCACCCGTTATGTGGCAGCCGTAGACATTGAAATTGAAAAAGGCCAACAGCCAACTGCCTCGACGCTGACACAAGAAAAATGGAACCGTAAGGTCCAACGGTTTAGACAAGTGACACAAGGATTAACACATGCCATTGGGTACAATTTCACGTTCAAAGTATTCACAACGGTAACTATATGTAAAGAGCACTTTGAAAACTTCTTATTTTATTAACAAGAGGCTTAGAACATATGATATACCCTTGTGATCAGTTAATCTACAACCCAAATGGCCCCTACACATAATTTTAAGTGGATATAAATTGACTCGAGTATAAGTGGATTTCTTTTTAACCTATGTAATTATTTTTTGATATTCTATCTCTAAAACTATATGTGTATTCTTTTAATTTTATGTAATTATTCTTTACGCAACATGTGATTAATGGTGATAGTATATAAATATCTTGTGAAAATAATCATAAAAATAAAATGATAATTCATTATTCACATAAATAATGTTTAAAGAATCAAATTACAGAAATTTTATGATACTATATGAGTATATCATATTACACTTACATGATAAACATACATAATTTTTATATTTTATTAGATATAAAATATATTTTATTTTATTTCTTTAATAAACTTAAAAATAATTAACTTGTACACATGTCATTCATATATTGATTATTCCTATGTAGTATATTATACTACATAAATATTAAAAGTATTTAGAAACCTCCTTAAAATTAATATATATAACTAATTTACGAGTTTTTTTTTGGCAATGAGTCAAATAATAATTCTTTATATACTTCAAATAATAGGAGGTATTAAATAATGGTATATATGATCCTAAAAAAAATAATGGTAAGCAGCGTCATACCACAACTCCTCACAAATAGATGGGTTAGTTGGATGACAAGCCACCCACCTACTCTGAGAATCTTCACTAAATTTTAGACAAAACAAGAAAATGATCTATTTTATTTGAGAAAACACAATTTGCCAATCCCTATTCAATAATCCCAAATATCATGCACCAATTAAAGCAGCATGCCGATGAAATTTCCAATGCCCATAAGACATCTTCCAATGAATCACTTTCTAACCCCACATTTCTAAAGCCCATGAATTATTGCTTGCAATTCAGCTTGGAAGTTAGTTGTGGTACTAATGTGACGCGAAAAACCCAGCATCCAATTGCCATCATCTTTGCAAACCAGCTACCCTCAACATTTATTGCAATAACACCTTGATCGATCATGTTAATCCAAGACACTAAACTTACACGCAAGGGTGTCCTTCCGTCCTTAGATTTCATGGGACATGTGTTATATTTATAAGTGATTCTTATACTACATTCTCTTTAAAAGTGGGATAGCTCTACTTCACTATATATATTGAAAGGGTTCTAGTAGGACCCATGTTTTCAAATCGGTGTCATTGTGAAAATTTCAAAAAAATGAGTCACTCAGTATGAGTCAAAACAATTTGTTTCTTGTAAAATACATAAATAGAGGGATATAAGAAAAGTGCCAAATTAAAAATAACCAAAAATAGTGATTTTTTTTTTCTTGTAAAAATAACCAAGAATAGTGTCATTGTGAAGATTTAAAAAAAAATGAGTCACTCAGTATGAGTTAAAATAGTTTGTTTCCTATAAAATACATAAATAAAGTGACACAAAAAAGTGCCTAATTAAAAATAACCAAGAATAGTGATTTGTTTGACAAAATTAAATTCCAATTTTGTCAACTATTTTGGCATTTGACCTACATTTTGTGATTTTATTTTTTGAGATCTTCATAAGGACACAATACAAGAAAATTGTCATTTTCTCACAGACAAAATTTGTGAAAAAACACCAAAACATAAGTGAGAAACGCATTTATCATGAATTTCCTCACAGAATTTAGAGCGCAAGAAAAACCTGCACGACAAAAGCCTTTTCTCACGAATAAATTTATCAGTGAGAAATTTCTCACAGAGTTTCAAATGGATAAATATTTGTCACACGTGAGAATATCTCACGCTAAAGTGATGGATTTTCTCACACACAGTTATTCGAAAGAAAATCCATGAGAAAATCATTTTTTTTATTTTTTTATTTGTGGATTTTTTTCCTCAAATAACTATTTATTTTTTCTTAACATTTAATCAAATTAATAAATAAAATTAAAAGAAATATAAATAAATTTTATTAATAAAAAATGTTATACAATTAAAAATAATACAACAGAAGTCAGCTGAGCACTAGTCCTCTTTGTCTGTCTCGAAGTTGTCAATTGTGTCATCCTCAGCGGTGGGCTGTAGAGCCGAATCAGATCTTGGATGCTGGTGGTGGTGGTGTAACTGTCCCAGTATAGAGGCGAGCACCTCAGGTGAAAGTGTCTCAGCCACTGGGCGGAGGTGAGCCATCTCCTGCTGCAAGCTCGCCATCTAGGATAGGACCTTAGACAAGGTCGGATCTGGCTACTGGGAGGGCTGGATAGGCTGTGAGTTGGAGGAGTCCAAAATGCTAGCCTCAAAGCCCATGCCGTAAACCCCGACCTTTATTCTTCTCCCCGATGATATCGAGTCATAGCTCGGTGTCGTCAACTGAAAAGAATAGGACCTGGCCTGGCTCTCGAACCGACGTCTCTCAAACTCAGTCTGCATAGATAACACCATTCGGTTAGTATTAGAATTAATACATGTAATTACTCACATAAAGACTTAAAGGAATAATTTAATGCTTACATAGGTAGACTCCGCTCGTTGATGTACCCAGCCCTTACTAGAGTTGTGTTGGAGGTGACGAAAAACCTCCAGATCATTGGGCTCTCTACCCAACTCTTTTGTCTACAAAAAACATAAACTGTTAGTAAACATAAATTGACATATAACAAAAAAAAATGTTATTAAATAAAAAAAACTTACCAGCCTCCGTTTGTGTTTAGAGACGGTGATAGAGCAACCTCTGTGGAATGTCTACCCTTAATCTAAGGAACAGTTTTTCTTGTTCCTCTCAAATAAGGCTCTATACTCCTGAGAGACCCATACTGCTCTGAGGGCCTCAAGTACTGCATCAGACAACCAATCGCCTTGTCTTTTCCCGATCCTAATGTCTTGGAAATAGGCATGAATGTTGTCTGAGCACTTAAAGTGCCAGACCATACAAATTTGGTTCTTGTACTAGGGCTCCTAGACACATTTCCTTTGCAATAGAAAATAGAATGTGAAATTTAGTAAACATGCATACCAAATATGTTAGTAAATAAAATTAAATCAATTATTTCTTACCTTAAACTCTCTCCACCAGAGTTCCTTCACTTCATTAGAAACTAAGGTAAAGTTTGGTCAAGGCTGCTCGTACTTCGACTTGTAGACATCCGAAAGTATGTTCACAAGCTCCTTGGAAGGGTTAAAGCTGAAAAAAAAAAAAACATAATTGATTGTTAATAAATAGAAATAACTAATAGTAAAGTAATACAAAAATTCAAAATAAGTATTAGAATTAACTTACTCCTTCCTCCTGTGTGGCACAATAACTAGTTAACCATCAGACAGTCGGGAGCCCGGTCGTGATCATGGAGAGTCTGAAATGGGCGGACTCGCATGAGACGACCCCACAGTGGCTGACAATGCCGAGCCTGGGGTCGCAGCTCCTAAGCACCCATCCCCTGTTGCAGTTGGTTATGAGGTGTGTGCCAACCTCGGGGTCTATATGAACATAGACAAGGCCAGCTGCAGGAGATCATTATCTCGGGTGGTCAGACATATGTCATACAATTTAAATAAAACCAATTAAAATGTTATAACAATAAAAGAAGTAATTCTTAAAGTCAACCCTTACCCCAACCCCTATACCCTAACCCCTTAACCCTAAAACCCTAACTTCTAAACCATAACCCTAGCACCTAAACCCCATAAACCCTAAACCTTAACCCTAGACCCCTAAACCCTAAAATTAAACCTTAAACCCTAACCCTAGACCCTATAAATCCTAAATCCTAAACCCCTTTTTAAACCTTAAATTACCATAATCCAAACCTCAAATCCTAACCTTAAACACTAAATTCCTAAACCCTAAACCAAAAATTTGACAGAGTCTCCCCTAAAACTTGAACAGTCCAAGAATTAAAAATTTCACATAATTACACATAAACTCAGTCACAACAAAACCATTCATTCCATAACTTAAAATTAACTACACGTATAAGTAAAAATTACACAACAATAGGCATGATTCCCAAACTATGATGAAATAAATTAAACAAAATGGTGTTGGCATGCGATGTGTAAGAGTAACATTTCTCTTTTGTTTCCTAATTAAATAAACCAATAAGCCATATGCCAATAAATTGCATATTTATATTATAGTGTAGCAATTTACTAGAATCAACAAACGTAATACAAACGAGTGCAATCAAACATAGCAAGCCAAGCCAAGCCAAGTCCAAACTTCCATTTTCTAACATAAGCATAGTTTAAGATTTCAACCTGGCTAGATTAATAATGCATGCCAAGCTTCAACAACCTCTTTTAAAAAACAAGCCAAGCTTAAGCTTTAAGTAGTTCACTTGGCTTAGTTGGATGCAATGATTTTAATTGAGCATACAAAATACTATTCATAAGTATAAGCTCTAAAAGTAGAGAAATGTCTAATATCAGATGCATCACAACAACCGGTTAACACGCTAAAATTATTAAAAAATAAATTGGTCTTATGGTGATCTGGGGTTGTTTAAATTATTGCAAGAATTAAGCATGCATAACAAATTTGAATGATTTGCATCTCTAATAGCAATTACAGTTATGTAAGAGAAATTATCTATAAAAAGGTTAAATTATAGAGAAGCTCGGATAGTGGAACCTACCTTAAATAGCAAGTAATCAGAAAAGTTAACTGCTAAGTTGGAAGATGAAGTCTTGCACTGCAAAACCCAACTTCAAGGAGGAAAAATGGCTGAAAAACGCTTGGGGGAAAAAGAGAGAAGCTCGGAGAGAAGAGATGGAGTTTTTTTTTTTTTTTTTTTATTTTAAATGGAGGCTGCGGCAGCGGGAGGAAGAAGAAATGCAGGTTTTCTCATAGACTTTCTCACGGAATTTGTTCGTGAGAAAGAATCCTAGAATTTAAATTTTAAGTGAAATGGTGTGCTTCATTTTTCTTACGGCATTTCTCACGGAAGTTCTCATGGAAATCAAAGTCCGTGAGAAAGTCTGTAAGAAAACTAAAGCATTTATGGAGACGGTTGGAGCTTCATTTCTCACAGAATTTGTCACGGACTTTTCTCATAGACTTATTTTTCCATGAGAAAATCCGTGAGAAAATATCAACAATAATATTCCGTGAGAAAATCCATAAGAAATACAAGGTTTTTCTCATGGACTTCCTGTTTGTGAGAAGTTTCCATGAGTAAAACTAATTTTCTTGTAGTGACACCAATTTCAAAACGTAACTCTCACTAGAACCAGGTGGAGTAGCAATACCCTGCTCGGGTAACTTGGGAATCGCATATATTTTTATTTGTTTGATAAAAGAACACAAGTGACAAAGCTGAATGGGACCTTGAACTAACTTAATTGACTGAAAACAAACAAAGATATGCTAGATCACTCATTTCCTGTATAGAATTCTCTTTTTATACAATTACATTTTTTTTTTGTCCCCTATGGTAGAATCAGAGTTTAGTACAGCCACCAAGCAGTCTAGAGATTTCATGGGCTCAATCGCTTTCTTCATGGATACCAACAACATCTAACAGCATCTTTAACGACGTACTTCCGCAAGATCCTTCAGGAATTCACTTAGAGCCATAATCATGTCAGATTTATAAATATCTCCTAGTTCACTCATTTCCTCAGATTGCCCATATATTGGATGCACCCCGCAAGCTTTTAAACATGATGTTCTTGATTCCAATTCATCAAGAATTACAAATGAAACTTTCACGTCAATGTAATCTCCCATGGAATTTGAAAGCAATCTTTGAGGAAAATAGTATAGCCACAGATTATCTGACTTGTACAAGTTAGGCCGTGTTTCAAAGAAACTTTTGATTTCACCATTGATGAAAAGCTGGACTTCATATGAAATTTGCTCTCTCTCTTCCTCCTTTGATCCGAGAACGGTGCAAAGTGCCAATGCTATTACGTTCTTTGAAATATTTACAGGCATCTGGAAAGATATGGAACTTTCCAAACTTTGATAGCTAAACCATTCTGGAATCTCGCTTCCAGGAAGCAATATCTCCAATCTAGGTTTACCATGAAAGCCCTGTTAAGAAAGAATACATATTAACGAAATTTCAACTACAGATATAGCTAAAAAAGGAAGGTTATGCCTACCAAGCCTACCATAATGTGCATGGGTGCCCATGCTTATTGTGGCAAACGTGAGCCACACACTTGTGGGGCTTAACGTTTTGCGGTCGTACACAATTATATATAAATTACACAATTAACAAAATCTGAATTTAACAAAATAATAATAATTTCAATTAAATAACTTAAACTTCAATTTTGTTTATTATGCAATTTATATACAGTTGTGTACTGTTTCAGAATAGCATATAAAAATAGTGCCATAAATGAATTACCACTGCACTGTAGCCTTGGCGAAAGAGGAAAGGGACAAAGAAAGACACTAACCTCAGATAGCAATATATTTGCCCATTGGTCTCCATGATTGCTAATCAATTTGTGGCAATCAGAGAAGTCAATCCTTTGAAGTCCTGCTTTGAACCTTAGCATGCTTGGAAGTTGTGAATATCTTTGCAATGATTCACAACCATAGGCATCAATTACCTCTATATTTGCTGGAAGCTCTGGAATTTCTTGTAGGAGCTTGCAGTTACCCACACTGAGGTTCCTTAACTTAGCAAGATTGTCCATGCATGCTGGAATTGTAGCAAAATTGTTTCCAGCTAACAGTAACGTTGAAAGAGCTGGAAAGTGCTCAGTGTCTGTCAGAAAATCCACTTCTGATAGCTTGCAATTTGACAGGTCCAGTGAATTTAATGAGGGAAAGAAGTTAAAACTTGATGCTGATCCAGTACTGCTTGAGCCTTCATTCAATGATGTCAATTGTCTTTTATTGTTGGTGAATTTGGGAAACTTACTGAGTTTGCAGCAATTACCAAGTTGAAGCATCTCAAGCTTCTGCAATTTATAAATGCTACTTGGAAGATTCGTTAGGTTTCCACAAGAATGCATATATAATTGTCGCAGCCCAGTAATACGTTCAATGGATGAAGGCAATTCTTTTATTTTAGTTCCCTCCAAACGAATTCTTTCTAAGCATTCCATATAATCAATAATTTCTGGGAACTCTTCCAATCTTGAGCAACCATGAAGAGAAAGACTTTGTAGAGATTTTAACTTGAAGCTTCTTGGTAGAGACACAAGGTTGGAGCAGGAGCCAAGGTTCAGAACAAGAAGTTTTTCAAGATACCCAACAGATTCATGAACCTCAATCAAGCTTTTACAATCTTCAAGAATCAGATGTTCAAGATTGGGACTGCTCGATACATCAGGTACTTCAGTTAGAAACTCACAAGCTTTGAGATTCATGTATTTCAGGCATTTGAAAAGCTAGCAGAGAAGAGAAAAGGACAAGGTAAGTTAAAGTTCATGAGATTTTACTATATAAAGAGAGAAATAATGATAAATATGATAAACCTTGAACGCAGAAACTGGATGGCAAAGCTTCAGGTTGCTACTAGGCATGTCAATAGCAACAAGTTTCTTTGGAGAAAAGTTGGCTGGCAAAGAAGAGAAAGGATATCTAGGCCACTCAAGCCATCTTAGTTCATTGGAGAGATACTCAAGATCTCCAGAAAACTGTGCATTGTGTATTATAAGTAGTCGAAGCCTTTTCATCTTTTTGAAGGATTTAGAAGTCAACTGCACTTCTTCTGGTTCAGGTAGGGTTAACTTCATACCCTCCACTCTGTTTGTCCCCTGGTAGGATTACAAATGAAATACATCTCACATTTAAATGTTAGATTAATACAAAAGCAAGTTCTTTGAAATCTTAATGTGGGAATGCTCATGGCCTGTTCATTCACTCAAATTTCATCTTGTATCCGTTTTTGTTTCATCCATGAATTTTTCAAATTGTACAGCAAATCAAAAGAGTATATATGGAAATAAAAAAGAGAAGTGAACTTGGGACATAAAAGATCCACTAAAAGAATTAAAAAAAAAATTTGGGGGTTGGGGAGGGGGATGCAGGGGTGGAAAAATGGATAGTGCCACTTGTTGTGCTACAGGTGAAAAGCAACTAGAGGCTACACCACATGCATGTGAAATGCTAATTAAGCATAAGAAAAGAAAAGTATTTCATTCAACACTTACTGCATTTTCTGTTAATACATAAAGAATATCCTCATGAAACCAAAGTCTGCTTCGTTGCCCAGGATCTTCTGGTGATTCTTGGCGCACAATTTCTTTACCCATATCTTCTATTAAGTCATGCATCCATAGTCTGTTATTTTCAGTTGTTAAAAGAGCCCTCTCAACCAAAACTTTTATGCCAATTTCTGGGTAGAAATCACAACTATCTAGTACTTTCCTAACATAATCAATGTCCTCCCATTTGAAAAAGCATGCAATATCAAGAAAAATAGCCTTCTCATGATCCTCCAATCCATCAAAACTAATTTTAAGTACCTCATATATCTCTTTATGCGGAAATCTCTTCAGTTTACTCAACGTACTTTCCCACTCCTCTTTGCTTCTACCACACAAGAAGGACCCCAAAACAATTAGGGCCAATGGAAGCCCTTGGGTATAATTTATTAAATTATTGGAGAGCTCTTCAAAACCCTCTCTAGGATAGTGCTCCTTGAAGGCATTCCAACACAAAAGCTGAAGCGAATCAGAATTATCTAGTTCCTTAACCCTATATATGCAGTCCACTCCACATGCAACAAGCAAATGCTCATCTCTTGTTGTGACAATTATTCTACTTCCTGAACCAAACCAATTTCGCTCTCCAGCTAATGCTGTTAACTGGTCCAAACGATCCACATCATCAAGGACTATAAGAATCCTTTTGTAGCAAAGCCTCTCTTTGATCAAATTGATTCCTCTATAGATATTCCCAATTTTAATTTCTTTGGACCCTAAGATTTCAGAAAGAAGTGTTTCTTGAAGCTCCACTAGTCCTTGACATTGCTTTGAAGTTTCCCTAACATTTGCAAGAAAGCTGCAACCTTCAAATTGATCAGCAGTTATGTTATAAAGAGCTTTGGCAATGGTTGTCTTACCAATTCCACCAATTCCATGAATTCCAACAATATGAACATTAGATAAACCAGTATCTAACATGAATTTCACATCCTTTACTCGAGGTTCAATTCCAACTGCGTGCTTGGCAACATCTAAGTAAACACGATTAAGCTTACTCCAGACCTCCTCAACAATTCTTTCAATAAATCTTGATTGCGACCTGCCAATCATATATAACATGAAATCATGTTTACAAATAATTCGGGTTATATGTATGATGTAATATGTACAATTTCTGAGTAAAATGAAATAAAGTATCAGAAATTTCCATAAAAACTTTGGTGTGGACAGTTTTGGATAATCTAAAGAAAGTGACATAAGAAGTACAACATGAAATTATTCAAAAACAAAAGCCTTATAACATGAAAGTTTTAGTTCTTCTTATGGAAATTGTCATGAAATTTTGATGAGTTCAAGAACCTCAAGAAAGGAACAAAGAAATTTTTTTGAAAAAGAAGTTTCTGAAAGTATATATATATATATATATATATATATATATATTTCAAGTTTTCCCTGCTCTCATTTCTCCTTACTCCTTCAGCCCCAAACTTTGCTGAATCAAATAACCTCTACTGTCTTTTTCACATTGGGATATTTTTAAAGTAAGACATTGGTTCAGATCTTTCTTTAACAATTTAAATATAATAGCAATCATCCGGTGTTGCCTACAAATTTTTATTGTTAGATTAATCAAAGTAGTCAAATAAAAAATTTATACGTTGTAAGTTAGTTATATGAAAGATTAAGTTTTGGCAAATAGTGTCATCCTTCAAGAACTAAAAATCTTATAAATTCAATCTTCTATGTTTTTTCCCAGTGTAATCTTATTCACTAGTTCACTTAGATTTATATAAATATGTGGTATCTAGTACATGTACAAAAGTGCAGAACTAGCCTTAGTCTTACCCATCTCCCAAATGCCATCCAGACAAATTTGCTGCTTTATTGAGTGCTGTCCTCCATCTTTGGATCCTCTCTATGTTGTATCTACCTACTTGTTCATGTTTAGCAAATGCTTCTGCATAACAGCTTTTCTGGTGTCGTACTTCAGATGGATCCACATCATAGAAAATGGGCCGAACCATCTTTCCTTTCGTTTCTTTACACCCAATGATTTGCACAAGTTCATCCAAGCACCAAGATGAATCAGCATAATTTTTAGAGAATATTACAAGAGAAATCTTTGATTCTTTGATCGCGTCTAAAAATGATTGCGAAAGCTCTTCTCCCCTTTTAAGATTATCATCTATGAAGGTGTGGACCCCTTTCTGATGCAGAGCACAATAGAGATGACTGGTGAAGTTATTTCGTGTATCTTCGCCTCTGAAACTCAAGAAGACATCATAACTCCACTTAGATGTGTAAGAAGAAGATGAAGAAGCTACCTGGGTTGCCATGGAAGAAGCAGGAAAGAAGATGGAGAAGAGCTCATGTGTAATTGCCTAGCAGTGGATAATTAGTGTTTTATAGTACTTGCCCTATAGGCTATATTAGAACCCAAAGTATTATTTACATAATATTTCATTCATTTTCGCTTTTGTTTCTATATTAGAAGGCAGATGGTGTACGCAACTACGCAACTTCCTCTTGATTTGCCTTGGTTGCAACGAAATTGAGAAAAATATTATAAGATTCCAAATCAGACATTGCATGCGCGTGTTTTGATACGCTTTGGATGGTGTCCAACAGCTTTTTTAAGGGTGTTTCTACCCACATCACTTTGACTTTTGACATGATATAATGTATATTAAGTTTTACATAATTGTAATTTAAATTGTATCAGCACAATTTATATAATCTAGATTTTATTAAATTTACATCCGAATTATATAAAAAAAAAGTTTTAATACATTCAATAAAATTTATATTATGTTAAGTTAAATCAATTTGACATAATATAATTCAAATTTGGTATGTAAATCTCTTTAGATGTAACTTATGTCATGTTTTGGTAAAATGTTCTATATGTTTTTCACTAATTTCAATGCACCTTAATAGAATAGTAGCTTTTGGGGACAAGCTGAAAAAGTAGAGCTTTTGATTCTACCAAAGCATATTTTTTGTGTGGTTTTACTAATTTACCCTCAAATCTTATCAATAAACAATATTTTAAATCATTCTATACACTTTTCAGTATTTTTACACTTAAAAGTGATTTTTTTATACAATCCAAACAAAATCTAATTATTAAAAAATAGGCCCATATTGTTTGATGATATCAGTAAATGACTAGTGCCTTGATACTGATAACAATATTTAGTTGTAAATATCAGTATTCAATATCAATTATCATTGAATTATTGGAAGGCAATAATCTAATCATTGCATGGAACGGTGATGATATTGTAATTTGCAATTAAGGGATGATTCAAGAACAAATAAACCAACCACTTGTATTTAGTTTTAGACTTTTCAGATATGTACTAAGACTTAAGGGAGAATTAAAATAAAAGAAAAATAATAATAAAGTGATTCAATAATTGTAACGATACTAAGGGTGAAATAGGTAAAATCCCCTTCCTTCACCATAATGTGCACACTTTCCATATATTTTAGGGGAAGTCTTGCTCAAATTTGTCCTTAGTTTCTAGATAAGGCCTGAAGATTATAATAGTTAACTGCAAGCTTGTGCTTGGAAGGCATGTTATGTCCATAAAGCTAACCTAAGTCAAAGAAACCCAGCTCAAACTTCGCCAATCTTACTACAGCTAGTGCTTAAGCATTGTTTTAGCTCAAGCTTAAATTGAACTCCAATAAAAGCATGTGTCAACCTAGTTTCAATAAGCAATAGCGTGGCTTGTCTCAACCTATTTGCACCATATTCTTCATCTCGAACTGACATTAACTTCCAATAAAAGATACTGCAACATCAACCTAGTTTCATTAAGCAGAGTTTGGCTCATATTTTTCTAAAGGAAACTGAGAAACTAAATGATTATGGTTCCACCATAATTCACCTTAACCTTAAAATCGCACTTGTTATTTTTATCCTAAAAAAAGATGTCATCAACAAAATGGAAGCCACTGCAGACCAATTAACTTTTGTGGCCACCTAAAACTAACTAAACAAAATAGGAATTTCAAAGTGAATCTACTCTCTCACACAAACACAAAGACCTATATTGGAAAGAGAGAGTATGCTGTAATGCACTGAATGGAACAGAAATGGCATTTAGAAAGTGAGATGATTAACTCTAGCAAAAAAATTCCTACTAGATGTAATGAAGTACCAAGAGCTAGAGAATACGTACAAGTGCTCCTTGAATCAGATCATATGCCAGAAAAGAAATAAAAATTTTAGATACTTGCACTTGGATCACATTGTGACCTAGCCCTCTAGTTTAAATGGGCCAATATAAGTAAGCCCAACCCAAGAAAACATCAAAACCCAACTAAACTAAATAAATGAAAAAGAAAAAAAATGATTAAATCAATTAAAACAAAAGTGATTAATATAAAAATAGAGTTATAATAAGAGTTATAATAATTTCTACAAGATGCATAACATAAAATTAAATAGCAGCAATCATAGTGAAAGCAGGCTTTCATTTTAGGTGACACAAAGTAGAGTGTGCTCTCCGGTATTTGATCACTTGTTACAAGGATAATAGCACACACATTGCAAATATCCGCTACATTCTCCCGCAGATGAATTCTCCGCTTTCGTGCATAAGTTAAAGCAAGCTACATATGGTCCCAACAGTCACCATGAAATAGTCCACTTAGCTTTTGACAATATTTTTGTTCCAAATTTCGTATCCCTGCATATATAAAAAAAGATAAAAGAAAAAGTAGATAAAGAAAGATAATTCTGGTTGATATGATTAAGATTCTTAACCAATATAAAAGAGAGAGAGAGAGCCTAACCGTTGGTGGAGGGAAGGAGAAGGGAAAGGTAGAGAAAGGCAATAAAGAAGGTTGAAGATTTACAAAGGGAAGTCTTCATGTTTGCAATAAATTGAAAGGCTGTTAGTGATGCTCAAGGAAAGTTTTTAATTGGGTATATATAGAAGGTGAAAGCCAGGCATTGGTGTTAAGCATCTTCCAATTACCACCATATACTTGTCTTTGCTTCTTGTCATGTTCCTTTCTTTGCTATACTTGTGGTGGTGCTGGGCAGCAGGCAAAGTGGGGGCACAGCTAATTATCATTCCAGAAAAAGGAAATGTATTTATTAAATATGCTCTGCAATTTAATAATAAAAGTGTGTAATTAGCATTTCTCGTCATCAACGTTCTAAAAAGAAAATTTATTTCATTTAATATTATTTAAATCAAAAGGATAAGAAGCAAGACATGTGGACACTTTACTAAGAGAAGGGGTATCTACAAGAAGGTCAATGCAAAGAGTGAGGCATACTAGAAAGAAAGAGACAAGATCGTTCTAGTTAATAACAAATAAAGGTGTTTTGGAAACTTAGAGAAGTAGTTTGACAAGGTGCATAGTTCAAAAAGTGGCTCTACTTGCTGTGTTTCTGGATCTGGCATTGCATATACGGCTGGTTTCCTTTTGTAGTCCTTGTTCTTTAGTCTACATATCATACTGTTGGGCGGCATCAGAACACTAGTTTACATTCTGCCCCTCTTTTCTACATTGCTAAACTCACTTTACTTAATGACTAATCTTTAATCTTTTAATATACACTAGCAGGGATTCAAATTGCAGTCAAGGTTGTATTGTGGGAATTGCAAGAAAGTGCGCTAATATATATATAGTGGGCCTGTTGAGAAAATTTAATAATCTGCACGTGGGCTGTTACTCATTCTCCATAGGAGTTAGTTTTTTTAAATGTGGGATAGTGCCCACTTCTATATTGCTAGCAGTTTTATATTAGCCTAACATGGGCCTAGTGCCTATTTTCATGATAGCTATTAGTTTTATATTAGCAGTTATGTATTAGCCTATTTATAGGCTATTTTCTTGAATCAATGTACGTAGAACAGTTTCTCCTCTCTGCTTCCTACTGTTATTGTGCATGCAAAACACCTTCAAAGTCTTTTAGATTATAACAGTGGTATCAGAGCTCCCACTGGGCCTGAAAAATCAAAGCAGTAGTCTTTGAGGATTCTGCAATAGCAAAGAAGATGACTTCTGAAAGTTTTGTACAGCCAGCCATTCCACGCTTTGATGGTCACTATGACCATTGGAGTATGCTCATGGAGAACTTCATGAGGTCCAAAGAATATTGGACGGTTGTTGTTTCTGGAGTAGCAGAACCAGCAAAAGGTGTTGTACTGACAGATGCACAAAAGACAGAGCTTGAAGGGCTGAAGCTAAAAGATCTTAAAGCAAAGAATTATCTCTTCAAAGCTATTGATCACTCAATCTTGGAAACCATTCTTTGCAAGGACACCGCCAAGCATATTTGGGATTCCATGAAGAAGAAGTACCAAGGTACAGCAAGGGCTAAGAGGTAGGAGCTTCAAGCACTTCATTTGGAGTTCGAAATGCTTCGAATGAAGTCAGGAGAATCAGTTATAGACTATTTTTCAAGAACGATGGCAATCGTTAACAAGATGCGAATCCATGGTGACAAGACAGATGATGTTCTCATTGTTGAGAAGATTCTTTGATCCTTGACACCAAAATTTAATTTTGTTGTGTGTTCGATAGAAGAAGCTAATGATGTTGGCTTACTGTCAATTGATAAATTACAAAGTTCTTTGGTGATTCATGAGCAGAAAATTAACCAGCAGGAAAAAGAAGAACAAGCATTGAAGGCCTTATCAGAAAATCATTCTACACACAGTAGAGTTGATAGAGGACGAGGAAGAGGCCGAGGTCAAGGTAGAGGAGGCAGAAACAACAATGATTGTGGGAACCAACAACAAAATCATCATCAAGATAGTCAATTTCAAGGAAGAGGCAGAGGACGTGGAGCCCATCATTCAACAACTTATAGATCAAAGTCAGCAGACAAGTCCAATGTTGAATGTTACAGATGTCATAGGTATGGTCATTATAAATCAGAATGTCAAACTGATTTGAATAAACAAAATGGAGACCAAACTAACTTTGCAGAAAAGAAAGAAGAGGTGTCTCTTTTGATGGTGTGTCACGTGAAGGAAGAAACTCAACAAAACGTGTGGTATTTAGACACTGGTTGCAGCAACCATATGTGTGGAGAGAAGCAGGCATTCTCTGACTTGGATGAATCCTTTTGCAGCTCTGTTAAGTTTGGTGATAACTCCAAAATTTCTGTTATGGGAAAAGGAAAGGTAACAATCCAAACCAAAGGAAATTCTACCCACACTATAGCTGATGTTCTTTTTGTGCCAGATTTAAAGACCAACTTGCTTAGTGTGAGTCAGTTACAAGAAAAAGGATACGAGATTTTTATCAAAGATGGAGTATGTCAGATTCAAGATGCAAAGTTGGGCTTAATTGCTCAAGTTAACATGACAACGAATCGTATGTTCCCACTTTATCTCCATAACACCACTCATTTGTGCTTCTCAGCAAAATTAAAAGATGAGGCATGGCTATGGCATTTTCGCTATGGGCATATGAATTTTGGTGGATTGAGAACACTACAACAGAAGAACATGGTGACAAGGCTTCCTCAAATTACAGCTTCTTCTCAAGTTTGTGAAAAATGTGTTGTTAGCAAACAACACCGTAGCCAATTCCCACAAGGAAAATCTTGGAGAGCAAAGAAGGCATTAGAACTTGTTCATTCTTATATTTGTGGGCCAATAACACCACATTCTAATGGAGGTAAAAGATATATAATTACTTTCATTGATGATTATAGTCGTAAGATATGGGTTTATTTTTTGCAAAGAAAATCTGAAGCCTTTGTAGCTTTTAAAAGCTATAAAGCACTTGTTGAGAAAGAAGTTGGCAACCCAATAAAGGTTCTTCTCACGGATCGTGGTGGAGAATATAACTCACATGAATTTGCAATTTTTTGTGAGAACCATGGAATCAAGAGACAACTTACAACAGCTTATACACCTCAACAGAATGGTGTATGCGAAAGGAAGAACCGCACTATTATGAATATGGTGCGAAGCCTTTTGACAACAAGTGGCATTCCAAAAAGTTTCTGGCTTGAAGCAGTTAATTGGAGCATTCATATATTGAACAGAAGTCCCACACTTGCTGTTCAAAATATGACACCGGAGGAAGCAAGAGTGGAAGGAAACCTGATGTAGATCATTTTCGGATTTTTGGGTGTATTGCCTATGCCCATATTCCAGATGAGAAGAGGAGGAAGCTAGATAACAAGGGAGACAAATGCATTTTTCTTGGTGTTAGTGATAAGTCAAAAGCGTATAAACTTTACAATCCTAGCACCATGAAAATTGTCATCAGCTGTGATGTGGTATTTGATGAAAAAGACACTTGGTCATGGAATCAAAATGGTGTTAAAGAAAATATTCTAGCAGATTTTGATGATGATGAGAAAGGGCAGCAGCCTATGGAGAATGAGAAAGAAGAGGAAGTCAATCAAAATGTTCCAATAGCTGATCAAAGCCCACTTGCAGCTGAATCACAAAGGCCTCAACGTGTCAGAAGAAAACCAGCATGGATGACTAATTATGAGGTAACTGGAGTTGACCAAGGTGATGATCCACTTACACATTTTGCTCTATTTTCAGATTGTGATCCTACCATTTTTGAAGTGGCTGTCAAAGAACCAAAATGGAGAAAGGCTATGGATGTTGAAATTACAGCCATTGAAAAAAATGATACATGGGAACTATGTGATCTTCCAAATGGGCAAAAGACAATCGGTGTAAAGTGGGTTTACAAGACAAAGCTGAAGGANGGGTTTACAAGACAAAGCTAAAGGAGAATGGTGAGGTTGACAAGCATAAGGCACGCTTGGTAGCTAAGGGCTACAAGTAGGAGTTTGGTGTTGATTATAAAGAAGTCTTTGCTCCGGTTGCAAGGCATGATACAATCACACTGGTGATTGCAGTGGCAGCTCAAAACTCATGGCCTATCTTCCAGTTGGACGTGAAATCAGCATTCCTCCATGGAGATTTAAAAGAAGAGGTATTTATTGATCAACCTCCTGGTTATGTAAAACTTGGCAATGAGCATAAAGTGTATAAGTTAAAGAAAGCTCTATATGGATTAAAACAAGCTCCACGGGCTTGGTATAATCGTATAGAAACTTATTTTTTGAAGGAAGGATTCCAAAAATGTCCTTATGAACATACACTCTTTATAAAGATTGAAGATGGAGGAAAAATGCTCATTGTTTGCTTATATGTAGATGATTTAATCTACACTGGAAATAATACAGCCATGTTTGGAAGTTTTAAAAAATCCATGATGGTTGAATTTGAGATGACTGATCTTGGCATGATGCATTATTTTCTTGGCATTCAAGTGGTGCAGTCTTCTACTGGAATTTTTATTTCTCAAAAGAAGTATGTGCAAGAAATTTTAGACAGGTTTCAAATGAAGAACTATAATTCAGTTAACACACCAACTGAAGTGGGTCTAAAACTCATCAAAGATCCTGAAGGAAAGAGAGTTGACAGTACTGTTTTCAAGCAAATTGTGGGAAGTTTAATGTATTTGACAGCAACAAGACCAGATATCATGCATGCTGTAAGTCTCATTAGTAGGTACATGGAGCACCCAAGAGAGATGCATCTTCTAGCTGCCAAGAGGATTTTTCGATACTTGAAGGGAACCATTGAATATGGGTTGTTCTTCAAGAAGGGTGATAAATCAGATTTGCTTGCTTTTACTGATAGTGATTACGCAGGTGATTTTGATGATAGAAAGAGCACATCTGGTTATGTATTCATGATGGGTTCAGCAGCTGTTTCATGGTGTTCAAAGAAGCAACCAATTGTCACTTTGTCAACTACTGAAGCTGAGTTCGTAGCTGCAACTGCATGTGCTAGTCAAACCATTTGGCTAAGGAGAATTCTTGAAGAGATGCACTTCAACCAGCAAGGACCCACTCCAATGTTTTGTGACAACACCTCTGCAATCAAACTCTCCAAAAATCTTGTTTTCCATGCATGGGCGAAGTAAACATATAAATGTGAGGTATCACTTCTTGCGTGATCTCACAAGGGATGGAGAGAT
>QAOA01001436.1:1634-15418 GCA_003255065.1 Cercis canadensis
TTCAGCCGCTGGGGATTAGATCTCCTGGGACCTTTCCCATTGGCCCTCGGGCAGAAAAAATTTCTTATTGTCGCTATTGATTACTTCTCTAAATGGATCGAAGCCGAGCCTTTGGCTACAATCACGGCTAAAAATGCTAAAAAGTTTGTTCAAACTTTCATCATTTGCAGGTTCGGCATCCCACATACAATAACCACGGACAACGGGACCCAGTTCTCAGACTCGGGTTTCCGGGCATTTTGTGCCGACCTCCGCATCAGGCTACATTTCACCTCGGTCGAGCATCCCCAAGCTAACGGCCAAGCAGAGGCGGCAAACCGCATATTACTGGATGGCATCAAGAAAAGACTGGATCAAACCAAGTCTCGGTGGATCGAAGAGCTACCATGGGTCCTCTGGTCTTACCGAACTACTTCCCAAACCTCAACAGGCATGTCCCCATACAAGCTTACCTACGGAACCGAAGCTATGATCCCAGTAGAAATTGGCGAACCATCTCACAGAAGAGAATTTTTCCAAACAGATCAAAGTTCAGAACAATTACAAGTCAACCTCGACCTACTGGAAGAAGAGAGGGATAAAGCTCGGATTCGAGCAATAGCATACAAACAGAAACTCGCCCGTTATCACAATCTTAAGGTCAGATCAAGAGAGTTTCAACAGGGCGACCTCGTGCTTCGAAAGGCGACCATCACAAGAAAACACCTCAATGAAGGCAAATTGGCACCCAATTGGGAAGGCTCCTACCGAATCCACGAGGTACTTGGGAAAGGAGCATACAAACTGACCACCATGGAAGGCGATCGCATCCCCCGCACTTGGAATGTACTAAATCTTCGCCAATATATACAATGAAGTTTCTACATCTATCCGAACATAATCTACAAGGGCCAATGCCCTTAAAAGGACCAATGTCCTTAAACTCGCTCTACCCGAGCTTAAACTACAAGGGCCAATGCCCTTAAAAGGACCAATGTCCTTAAACTCGCTCTATCCGAGCGTAAACTACGAGGGCCAATGCCCTTAAAAGGACCAATGTCCTTAAAATCGCTTTAACCGAGCTTAAAACCACAAGGGCCAATACCCTGCCAAATACCCAACTGGCAATTTCAAACCTACAAACATCAAATCTTGTGAACACGTCCAACAAAGACTATCATAGATTAGCTCGGTATCTTATGAACTAATTGTCATAAACCCGACATAATATGAACGGAGTTTCTTTAACTTGTCCAATTTTAGCTATTTAACCGAGCCATAACATCCGCTCTATATTATTTACAACTTTCCATTAGTTTATCATCGCCCAAAGTTTCTTCAACTTTTAAAATTTAGCTTTTTTACCGGGCTATCACACGATTAAACATCAAAAGATAGAATGAAAAAGCTACATCATATGATAAAATCTCAAAATGCCCTTAAAAGGACCAATGTCCTTAAACTCGCTCTATCCGAGCGTAAAACTACGAGGGCCAATGCCCTTAAAAGGACCAATGTCCTTAAAATCGCTATAACCGAGCTTAAAACCACAAGGGCCAATACCCTGCCAAATACCCAACTGGCAATTTCAATCCTACAAACATCAAATCTTGTGAACACGTCTAACAAAGACTATCATAGATTAGCTCGGTATCTTATGAACTAATTGTCATAAACCCGACATAATATGAACAGAGTTTCTTTAACTTGTCCAATTTTAGTTATTAAACCAAGCTATAACATACGGTCAATATTACTTCCCATTAGTTCATTATTGACCGAAGTTTCTTTAACTTGTCCAATTTTAGCTATTAAACCGAGCTATAACATCCGCTCTATATTATTTACAACTTTCCATTAGTTTATCATCGCCCAAAGTTTCTTCAACTTTTAAAATTTAGCTTTTTTACCAGGCTATCACACGATTAATCATCAAAAGATAGAATGAAAAAGCTACATCATATGATAAAATCTCATTTTTATTTGAACATCGGATTACAAGAAAAAACAAAAAAAATATATAATACATTTATCCTAACTCCCTACGGCTCTGGCACTCGAAGAACATCTTCGTTCTCCGAGGCAGAATCAGCATCTTCCCCGGAGTCAGGATCCACCCTCAGCTCGGGATCATCTTCCTCCGCCTCCTCGGCATCTTCTACTAGCTGGCCATCCCTTACCCGTCTCCAGGGATCCAGGAGCTCGGCATCAAGATTGGGGACCTGTAACCGATGTCTCGCAGGTGCTTGCTCAGCAATAAAGTCTTTGCCTCGGCCACTTTTGTTCGATCCGAGGGAAGGGCCAACGACTTCAGCCGATCTCCAGCCGGGTACTGAACATTCCAGAACGAGACGCTGGAATGTTCCCGTTTCTCCCCCACGGGAGCGGCGAACAGCTCGAAATGTTTTACCTCAGACTCGAGGTCGAACATCCGGCTGGGAGAAGGGTCCGCTCGGTCCTTATCCGCCTTCGCCGCTACCCGCTGTCTTTTGTGCCCGGCTCTCTGCTTGCCCTTGGCCGCAACGGGACTTCTTTCCTCCCGAGCTGGTGGTAGCTGGGGTACCTCCTCTGCCCTTACCACCGTAACCGGCTCAGCCGGTATGGCCTTCGGTGGCGCCGCCGACCTTTGAGTTCTCGCCTTCGCCAGCTTTGCCAAATTCACCATTTGCTCTGCCGACAGCTTTCCCTCTGCACAAACAAACAAATGGTTAATACATTAGAAAACATCCACACAACTTCACACAATAAATACCGACCAATTAGATCTTTGGCCTTGAGCGTAACCATTTGGGCGTTCTCAACGGCGAGTTGGGAGATCGTCTTTATTATTTTCCGGTCTTCCTGTATATACTCCTCTATCGCCCGAGCTGGTACCTTATATATATCCCGACTCCAACGCAGGGGAAACCGCGGCTTCAAATCCTCCTTTAAGAAAAATGCCATTGCTGGCGCCGGGCCGGCTTTCCAGGTCGGAATGGTAACTCGGAAGAACCGGTCTTTCCAACCTTTGGCCGATTCTTCCACCAGTTTCAGGAGCCCTAATCCCCGCCGACCAGCTATGTACACAAACTCCTGGTCGGTATCCTTCACGTCCTTTAATGTAAAAAAATAAAAAAATACCTCTACCCTACTCTCCACCAACAACAATTCACACATTCTCTGGAATGCCCGAAGAAAACCCCAGCCGTTTACATGGAGCTGGGACGNGAGCAGCGTTCACCTTCCTAAAAAATTCCATTTCAAAGTCGGAGAGTGGCAACTCCGCTCCGGCCCTCTCCATATAAGCCGCACTAAAGGTAAAGAAATCGTTTTTGGGGCAATTTTCGCACACAGGCGCATCTCTCGGACATGCTTTAACGTCGTAACTACTACGACCCCAATCAATTTCATGGTTATAATATTTAAACTCCCTCACAAATTTTGAGCGAAGCACGGAAAATATGTTCCTAACCCTCTCATGAACAAATGAGGGAATAGAGGGTCGAATAAAAGAAATCTCTAAACTACTACCACTGGAACTCACCTCCTCTGCCCTACCTTGTTCCCTGCCATCACTTGGTTCCCTTTCACTCACCACTTCCCTGTTGGCCTCTATCCCCCCATCAGACGAAATCACTTCAATGTCCTCCAGGTAGTTCATCGGATGCTCGCCATTCACAGAAGAATAACTCTCCATCTTACCACAGTAAGCTAAGAAGAAAGAAGACCTACGACCTAAGAGCGAGAAAGAGGCAAAAATTACCTTCAGAAAAAGGAGTATTCCGAGCTGAAAATCCTACAAGATTCCTTACTCCACACCGACCTAAGCACCAATTTCAGAAAATTCACCAAAAGAGTAGGCTGAAGTTTTTCCAACCCCTATTTATAGGATAACGAAGAGCAAATCCAACCGTCCAAGGACTCCTGATCTAATGGTGCTGAGAGAGCCGTATTCTAGCTCGGGAAGGCCAAACGTCACGTCCAAGCCGGCCCTGACACCTAAAGCAGCCCAAAAGACCGCCGCAGCCGGAATGGTCATTAATACATCGTCTCTCGTAAGCGCCACGTGGCAGTCACATCCAAAGCACCAAACGATCATCATGGCACATGACGTAATCATCGAAATTTCAAAAATTAGCGCCCTCATTTTCCCCACATCCCCATCTCGGAAATGGATACCATTTGTAAATCCATAGCTCGGTCTCGGTAGCACCAAGGCCCGAGCTCCAAGGGGGGACAAGTGTAGATACCCAATATTTCGGCCCATATGGCTTTAAGCCCATTATCACCAAGCCCATAACTGAACCCAATCCATAGACCCTTTAAACCTGGGAATCTCCCTATAAATAAGAAAAAACAAGAAGTAAAATGCACGTTTTTTCGGACAAGACAAAGGGATACATCAAAACTCGGGTATGCACCCGACCTTGGCCATTTATCTTTTCAAGTGATCCCACTTAACCAACCTCTCTCCTTTGAACCAAAATCAGGCATCGTCACAAAGATTAAAAAAAAAAATTAGAGAAACTCCAATTTTGTATATGCATCCACTGCATTTGAACTATAAAATTTTTTGAACTCTTTAATTGGGAGGGCTTAGTTCCTCTATATAGAGCCAAAGGTGTAAAGTTTCACTTGAGTTCATTAAATTTAAATATTGCTTAAAACTTTGACAACTTTTAGAGAAGTGAGTTGCGTTCAGCCCATTTTAATATTGTTTAGACATTGAAAACTTGGTCAGTTAAATTTAGATAATGACAAAGGGAGAAAGTTTTAAGAAAGTTCAAAGTTAAATATTATTTTGGACATTAAGAACTTTAAAGTTAAGGACAAAGCAAAAAAGATCAGTTACAACTTACATACTACCAAAGATAAGGAGTAACATGAAATATAAAATACATCAATACCACAACTAAAAAATTGGAAAAAAAAAATTCATTCACTGATCTAATATATTTCTTTCCATGTTCTATATTTGTAAATTACATCACAAATATTGAGGACTGAGAAAAAACAAAACAAAGAAAAGGAAAAGAACACACACCGACAGAGAACCAGAAACAAAATATACTACTGCAAAAGCTGCTAAAACGGTTTCAAACTTTTGTAAATTTATTATTCCTTGTCCTCATCTGGTTAGGGGGACGCAGCTGCAGTTTCAGTTCAAGTTGCAACAGTAGCATCTGCAGCATCTCCATTTTTATCCCTCAATCTTGCCTTCCCCCATTGGCTCAGGTGAAGTTCCAGATTGATAAATGTAGCCAGAAACTCGACACACTGCATTGGTCTCAGCACGTTCAACACCCCGTACAGTGACCTTAGCCGCACGCAATCAGCACCCTTCATGGCGTTCTCAAACTCAGACATAACTCGCTTCATTGCTAACTCTACCAATGCATCCACCCGTGCCATCGATGCGGCACCGAGGTTGCCGTCCGTTATCTGCCTCGCAATCTTCACCAGCTCCGGAATTTTCCGGTCAGCTATGGAATTTAGAATCCTCTCCATTTCTTTGTCCACCATCTCCTCCTCCATCCAGTTCCTTATTCTCATCACCTCAATCTTCATCCCCTGCGCCATTGTCACGAGGAAAGGCGGCGGGGCGAGCCCCTCCACTGGCGGTCGTGGGGTCCTCATCGAATCCATTAGCCGGAAAACCATGGCAGAAGGCTTGAAACCGGAGACCCACAGGTATGAATTCTCGAAAGGAGTCATCCACTCAGGATAGAAGAAGGGGATACAATTAACATGAGCTTCAGCCCATTTAGCGGTGTAGAATTCTGAGATATGGGAAGTAACTTTTGACACCAAAGCTAGAAGCTCTGAGTCATTCATCACTACCTCGTTTCTGTTTCTGGTTACCTGAAGGAGCTCATTGAGAATCTGCTGCATCTTCAAAACCCATTTCTCATAGAACTCGGAAAATCTCTCCTCAAGGGTTCCCATACTGTTTGGTAGAAAGAAAGCTCAAATAGAAAGGAACTGGGGATAGGTACCTGCCACAGCAGTGTGTGGTGCGTGAAATAGTTTGGATGGGTTTTTAAGGTTGAAAGAGGTGAAGGGAGTCACCAGATGCAGAGAGAAGCAGAGGTCACGGTACAAGATGGTGTGGCTTACACGCAGCAGCTGCCTACTTGTGCGTTTCAAGTACACAACAACTTTCCTTTTGACACAATTTGAATCTTATGACTGTGTTGAACGTCATCAGTGGGGTCCAGGTTACATTAGCTTGAGGAACGTGGAAGTGTGGGAGGGAATTGGGATTCTACGTGGATATGATGATAGGAGCTTTTGCCCTTGGAGGTATGTAGGGTAGTAATACCAAGGGCAGGTCCACCCTCTTGAGGCTGGACTTGCAACTGAACTAGATTGAAATTTGTGTAGGGGACAAATGTTTTTGTTTAATGGGGTCCACCGGATTCAATTAGCAAAATCTTATAATAGTTCTTTTAAAGGGATGTTTGATCAAAGATGATGAAAAATGTTTGGTAGTCAAAATTTTGTTGTTATATTAATAATGTTGATTTATAATTAACTATTATTAAATAAATATGTGATTTTTATCACTTTGTTTCATCTAACAATCACCTAGAATTCTGAAGGTTGAATTTTTATTTTTTTGATGAATAGTATTACTCAATGATAATTTAAAACAAAATCTTTTAGAGATGATAATATTAACCTTAGTTTTTTTCTTTAAGAAATAAAGAGTGAGTCAATAATTTAACTCACAAAACATTAATGTCTAATTTAATATTTCTCCAATATGTTGCTCTCCATCTGATAAATCTTAAATCAAGAATCTTCAAGTTAAAAATAAAACTTATGTGTAATGATTGCAATACTAATGTTATATTAACTAAACATTTTGTCATTTAGTAGTACTAAGATTGTCACCTAAGTTTGTGATTTTGTATTCGAACCAGAAGTCATAATTAAAACAACCAAAAACAAAATAGTTATAATATCATGCACTTTTTAAGCAATATTTTTTACTTTGTTCTTTTAGGTAAAAACACGACTCTTCGTAATATATCCCTTCTGTAGAGCAGTAAAGTTCACTTGCTATAAACAGAAAAGATGGCACAAATTAGAGAATGGTACATTAGGTTTCGTTGAGGAGAACAGTCTTTTATTAATTAACTCATATATAATATCATAAGTTCACTCCTTTTGTTATATATAGATCTCCTAAGGATGAAACCTATATTAATTGTATTCTTCCTCAACTTGAGGAAGTCTATAATGACAATAATGCTAAGAGTGTATTTTATTTAGCCATATACTCACATGCAGTATATTGAATTTGTATAAAATTGTATTAAATCTCTTGAACTATAAATTTCCCTCAACTTCATAAAAGAAATCTTAGTTTAAGTTTTTGGAAAAGTGACTTGTTTTCCAAAAATTAAAATATAGGAAAAAAATAATGAGAAATTTGAAGAAGTATTGAGAAGTCCTAATAAAATCCAGAAAATTGCAAATTAGTAGAGACCCTCTTTTGCATGGGTGTTTTCTTTGAAAGATATTTATGTTGAAACTGGCAGTATCACACATGAGATAAAGATTAACCCTATTGACAAAACTCGCTGCTATTGTTATTAAAGACTCCCTCAACTAGGGAAAGGAAATTGAGTTTTAAGGTCTTTTGAGAGACAAGTTATATGTAATGGAAAGAGTAAACCAGACAAAACATGTTCTTGTTGTCAAACATGAGTGAAAGATTTGCTTACGTACAAGGTCAAAACTGCCATAGGTGACCCTCTTGATAAAACCTGTTGTTGTTGTTGTCGTCAAATACACCTTCAACTTGGAAATAGAAATCTTGTTTAAAGGGATTTTCAAAAGCGACTTATCCATAACGGAAAGACTAAAGAAGACAAGACATATTATGTTGGACGTCACTTCAAGATTTGCTTACATAACTAAAAATCTTATAGTCAAAAAAAAAATATTTAAGAAAAATTTACAATACTGCCATGGGTGTCAAAAGGTCGCTATCTAAAAGAAATCCAACATTAGTGTTTTGGTTAATATTAACATTAGTTGAGAAAGAAAACAATTAACTTAGGGTTTATTAATACAAAATCTATTTATAACAAAAGGACCAAAATGTACAATATTAAGGAATCTTCTCCACAATAAAATCTAATTCAACATTGTCTAATTTGTCCAATCTTTTATGTTTATAGCAAGTATACAAAAAAGAACGAAACAACCAATATTGATTAAGAAGTGCATGAAGTATCCTTTGCAGCGTGGTTTGATGAGGAGAGCAAACAATTGAATGAGAAATCACTTGCTCTTATTTCTTAGCTGTTCTATAATTTTGCTAGCATTAAATTCACTATGTAGGTGACCCTTGGAGAATACTTGGTACGCTGCAAAAAGACTATGGCATCAGCTTGAGGCTACCCAACCAGAGGTATGTTTAAACACTTTTCTTCTCCCAAAAATGGTGCAAGCCAATAGCGCCAATGTTGAAAATGAATGTTGATGCTGCTGTGAATCCGGATGGTGGAGGATGGATAAGTGGAGCAATAGGGGATTATACTGGCAGATTTTTGGATGCGTGGGCAAGTCTTATAGCTAGTGTCTCAGCAGCTGATATTATGGAGACCATTACTTGTTGTGAGGGACTTGTACTGGCTTCCATGTGGGGTATCAATGACCTATTATAGTGGGTGATGCACATGGTATTATGTGGTCACTAAGAAAGAAAGAGCACAATTTGGTGGCCATTGGCATGGTGCTGGAAGAAATACATCAGATTTATTCCTTGCTGCATAAATTAGAGTTTAGTTGGGTCTCAAGAATAGCTAATGAGGTAGCCCACAAGTTGGCCTCTTATGGCAAAACCCTTGTGTTTACACTTTGTTAGGTGAATAAACCACCTAGCTTTTTGCTTGATGTACTTCTTACTGATGAGTAATGCATTTGAATCTTCATATCAAAAAACAAAAGAAGTGCATGAAAATATAACATTACTATTGCAATAGGTAGTCATTTTAAACTTGGGATAAATCTTGTTTTGATTTTTATCCTTTGAAGACTAATTTATAGGCAAAAGATTAAATTAGACATTAATGGTTTGTGAGTTAAGTTAATGACCCAGTAGTTTTTTTTTTTAAATCTAATTATGATTAGGGAATTACTATGCGACAACCATTAGTATTGTGACCCTACATACTCTACTCCAAGGACAAGACATCCCATAATCATACCACACATAGAACCGGAATTCCCTTACTATTAGATCACACATAATGACAGCTCTACAGCAAGGACAAGATGTGCTATAACTTTACTCCATGTAGAATCTTTTTTTTTTTTTTTTGGCACAATCAAGTTTAGAGTAGACCCTTACTATTAGATTACACCTAATGGCTTAGACTGTGACCCTACATACTCTACACCAAGCACAAGATATCCTATAACTATACTATGCATAGAATCTTCTTTTTTTTTTTTTTTGGTCAAATAAAGTTTAGAGTAAAAGTAGGCTATCGTATTCTTCATATATAATCTGAGTTCCCTTACTAAACCCCTTATTATCTAATCATACTTAGATACTTACACTATCATTACGTTTGAAAAAGCACATGTCATTTGCCTTAGATTATTATTAAAAGATTTTGCTAATTGAATAAAAAAAAATTGGTTTCCTACAAAACATTTCTATTTAGTTCAATTGCAATTCCTCATAGAATCTGAATTCCCTCCCACACTACCACGTCCTCAAGATGATGGTAACGTGGACCTCACCCATGACGTTACACAGTCTACTATCTGCAAAGCGTCAATTAAGCAGTCACACCAACTTTCACCATGGCCTCTGTGCCTCTCTGCATCTAGTCACTCTCTTTAACCCTTTCAACCTTAAAATCCTACACAAACATTATCACACACCACACACTACTGTAACAGCTAGCTCCATTGCCTTCCTATTAAGTTTTCTTTCTAACAAACAACATGAAAACCCTTGATGAGAGATTCTCTGGATTCTATGAGAAATGGCTTTTGAAGCTTGAGAAGATTGTCCTTGAGCTTCTTCAAGGTATCATAACCCGAAACCAGGTGGTGATCAATGACTCAGAGTTTCAAGCTTTGTTGTCAAAAGCCACTTCCCATATGAAGGAATTCTACACCATTAAATGGGCTGTAGCTCGTGATGATTATCTCCCTTTCTTCGTTCCGGTGTGGTTGATTCCTTTGGAGAATTCATACTTGTGGATCACTGGTTTCAAGCCTTTTGCCTGTCATAACGTACCCAGAGGTCACTATAATGCGAATGGATAAATAAAAAAGAGATTTAGTTTTCGAAATGAAAACTCTGGAGTTGCCACCAATTGTCTTAAAAAATTGGGGAACAATTGGAAAACTCCTTTTATTTTCAAAATTTGGTCTACGAACCAGGGAGGGTTTGGGAGTCTAATTGTGTATAGGAAAGATGTTAGGCACCCTACAGCACCCGTCTAAAAGACGGTTACCTAAAATTAATTGTGCAAATTAAATCATGGCCAAATTGTGTTTACTTTATTCCTAAATGAAAACAAAAAGAAAATAGGTGATTATTTAAATCTGGACTTGATTCGTCACCCTCAAATGCCTACGTACCCTAATTAGGAATCGAAGTCCGCGTAGTTCGTATTGAGGTTCAAAAGCTTAAAAGAAAATTTTATTTTCGAAAACTGAATTCAAAACAAATGTTCATTTCATTTTTTTTCCCTTTTTTATTTTTTCTTTGCTTTAATTGTAAAAATAAACTAAGTAAATAAGCATGCAACCAATATAAATTGCTAATAATTGTAAATATGCTATACATGAATCTAATCGTGTCCTAAATCCTTCCACTTTGTTCCCACGCTTCTTAGTTCCCAAAGTGGTGCTTATCCTTACCTTGGGCAAATAGGAGAGCTACTCCTATGGGGGTAAGTCACCTCTAACCCTCCCTTGATAAATAAGGGGCCTATGGATGAGCTATGAATAGATCAATATTATATAAATGCACATGCATGGCTTTACAAAATTACAAAATTGTTTGGGGAGAGGGAATTAAAGTACAATTATAAAATAACAAAAAATGGCCCTCTAGTCCAGCGTCTCCAACTCATCTCCAAATTTTCAGTTGAAAATGGAGCTCCATTTGCCTCACATAGACTCGCCAAAATCAATATGGAAAGGAGAAGGGCTCAAGGAAATATCAAAACACAAAAAAAATAAGAAGAAAGTTAGATGACGATATAAAAAAAAAGAAACAACTTAAACAAACATTAGCACTAAAATAATATTCTTGGCAGAAATAAACTAACATTCGACAAAAAAAGCTATACAAAAATAAGAAAATAAAATCCACAAAATAACATCTATAGAGCCAAAGGGCAGCAATTATTTTTCTAAAACAAAATGATGCACAATCAGAGCCTAGGACAGCCCCTAAAATGGGTCAATATAATGCTAAAGCAGCCAAGAAAAAGAATGCATCAAACAAGTCCCTTAAACCAGTACAAATAGCACCATGAAGCACATGAAACAGCCAATGAAATGACATGCAACAACCTTTAAATGATGCAGAAACAGCCAGTAAAACAGGACCAGAAACAGTCTAAAAAATATGCAAAAATAGCATGAAGATAATTGCAGAAATAACCTTAAAACAGTAAACATGACAGTGAACCAAAAGGCATTGATATTAAACTAAGTAATCTTTTTAAAATGGAGCAAAAAATAACAAGAACAAACAAATGTGCAGAGGAGTAAGTCAAGGCTCAAATCGAATCAAATTGGAGAGGAATTTAGAAATAAAACAAAAGCAATCCACCAAAGATACAACATGCTGCATCAACTAGAAATTGACTTGATCTAAATGCCCATACTATTTCCCTTTTGATAAAGCTCAACATAACATAAGACAGATTTCCAAAGAATTCTCTAATTCTCCTTCATGAATAAGTCATTTGAGCTTTCCACAAAACCAATTATACCCATATATTTGGATATAGTGATCATGGGATGATATCAATGCACAAAACGACCATCCTTATCAAGAGACAAATCCGAAGAAAGCTGAAAGAATTCACATACTCATTATTTAACCAAAACAGTTGTCTTCGAATTAATACTGAGAGCAAACTAGACATGAAAAAATTCTAAAAATTGAGTACACTGAAGAAATATGTCTTATGATTCTAAAAAGATGAGAAAAACTTAAATCGGAGCTCTATAGCTCCGGAAAGAATTAAAAGATTACATGCTGCCAGATAAAAACAACAGGCCTGATGAAGCAGAAAAACAAACAACTTTTAAATTCGAACTGGGAGAAAACTAGAAATGAAAAAAATATGAAACTTTCACAAATTGAAAAATGGAATCTTATGGTTTTAAAGAGACAATAACCATGGAATTTGGAGCTATATAACTCCAGAAAGAAATAAAAGACTGAACATTGCCAGAGACAGGGCATCAGTGTCAGTGCAGAAGTCCATAGCTATATTCAAACCGAAACTGGAAGTAAAATAATATGAAAAAAAAATATAAAAATTTCACAAATTGAATACATGCATCTCATGGTTCTAAAGAGATAAGAACCATGCAATTTGGAGCTGTAAGACTCCAGAAAGAAATAAAAGACCGAATACTGCTAGAGACAGGACATCATTGTCAGTGCAGAAGTTAACAGCTATATTTAAACCGAAACTGGAAGTACAATAGACATGAAAAAAATATGAAAATTTCACACATTGAAAACATGCATCTCATGGTTCTAAAGAGACAAGAACCATGCAATGTAGAGCTGTATAACTCCAGAAAGAAATAAAGACCAAACACTGCCTGAGATAGGGCATCAGTGTCAGTGCAGAAGTCAATAGCTATATTCAAACCGAAACTGGAAGTACATTAGACAAGAAAAATATCTGAAAATTTCAGACATTTAAGATACACATCTTACGGTTCTAATGAAACAAGAAACACCTAAATTGAAGCTTTGTAGCTCCGAAAATAAATGAAACACTTATGACTGCCAAACAGAACCGAGAATGTGCAATGCAAATGCTTTTTCTGCTAAAACAAAATCCGAACCATGACAAGGTAAGCAACAAATCTCAACCAGCCATTGATCATGCCAAAACAAGCCTTGAAATAAAATGAAACAATGACTTGGTAAAAATCAAAGTTATTCCAAATTAGCTCAAGAACAAGTAAGCAAAATGATTTTAAAAAGAGACAAGACCAGCAAGGATTTTCTTCTAACATTTCCAAGATCAACTAAATAACAGTAAATATGCACAATGGATAAATTCAACAGGTCACCACAATCAAATCAAAGCTTCTAACTGAAACATATTTCACCAATGAAACAAACATATGTATATATGTTAAAACCAAATATTTGAGCACCTTTTGTCATCTAAAACCAAACAGCCTTCTTCAAAAATAATTGCAATGACTGAAGGCAGAACACATGTAAAATTCATAACCTAAACTAGAAAGAAAACTCTTCAACTTTCATTTTTCACAGAGCTGAAAGACCCTTTATCCTTTTCTCTTACAAAAGCAATCCATTAATAACAATGAAAATGGCAATAGAAGAGATACCCCATCAAAAATCTTAAGCATATGAATCACAAAGTATACTGAGATTGGGGTTCCTATTGCTGTACTTCCTTACCCAAAACAGAACATCATAAAAACAACAAATCAAACCAAATTAAATAGCATAACAAAAACTTAAACTCTCTAGCAGAGATGGAACAAAGGGGAACATAATATCTTCAGCAAAGATTAAACTCCATCTTCAACCAATGGAACAGCCAACCAAAATCAAA
>QAOA01001436.1:15431-26593 GCA_003255065.1 Cercis canadensis
AAAAAAAAAAAAAAAAAAAACATAGACAAGTCTAAATTAGGAAGTAATGGGAATAGAAACACTAACAAAGAACCTAAACACTTGCTACCCAAAGGTAATAAACCTCATATTCAAAGAGAAAACCCATACAAATTCATGTAAATCCACCTCAAATTCAAGAAAAATGGGTCATACCTGAGTGAAATCACTTCCACCCTCTTTGCTGAATTGTGGTCTCCTCTCTTTTGCTCTTCTTTCTCTCCTCCCTTGCTCTCTCTCACGTTGGCTCTCTTGCCCCTTGCTCTCTTTGGTTTCTATCTTCTCTACTTGGGTTCTGCCTCTTGCTTTGCTGAAAAATATCTTTTGTTCTCTTTTATGTGTATTTTGCTCTTGCTTCTATTCTTTCTCTTGCTTTGCTCTCTCTCCAATAGGTCTCTCTTCTGTATTTTCTGAATAGGTTTCCCTTTCCTCTCTTTGTTATATGGTTCTCTTCCTCTCCCTCCTAGAAATTTCCACTCACCTTCCTATTTTCTTTTGCTTCTCTTTTTTTCAACTCATCATTTATGAACTTTCCACTCACTTTCCTATTTTCTTTTGCTTCCCAAATTTTCCCTTCCTCTTAAAATATCTCCATGCCACATTTACTTATTTACTAATATTTATATATTTTTTTTCTTTAGAAAAAAATGCTTTAAATTTACAAAAATACAAAAACATTATAAATAAAAATGAACCAATTAGATCTCATTGAAAAGTTGGGTTATACCCATGAAGTTTGTAAAATTTAAATTATTTTATTATTTTTTTTATAAGAACCCAAGCCCAAGAACATAAAACCTTAAAAATGATGCTTGCATACATTTTTTTTTTAAATAGAAACCAAAAAAATACCCAGACAAAATATAATGTCTACACTTCCATGGTGTTCCCGCTCATTGATTCAATGAGGAGGTCGCTCGTTTCGGTCGGAGAGGTGGCGCCGCCACCACCATTCCTAATGACCTCGGAGTAGGGGAGGAAGATAGAGGAATTGGGAATAAGAATGAGGATGGAGGAGGAGAAGGTGGACAGGGAGATGGAGAAGATTCAGATGTGTGTGTCCATAGCTGGATCGGAGAATGGTAGAAGCTAGCTATGCTGGTGAGGAATCGCAACCTCGACGTCCTGAGGATGGCATAGGTCAACGCTCTGTTGGAGGTTGCGATGAAACAATTTATTGCTGTGATAGGTAACGCCATGAAGGGTGCTGATTTTGTGAGGCTAGTGGTGTAGGAAACGGCACAAAGGCTGGAAAAAAGTCTTACCTCTTTTTACTAATGTTAGTGTATATATAAACACAAATACATAAAAACCCTAAAAGAGTTTGAATCCTAAATAAACTAAACTAACCCTAGAGTATTAAACTGTTGCAGATAAGTATTTACAAATATTGGACCGAAGTTACTGAAAACCTGGACCAGGCAGTGGTTTGGTTTAAAGATTAGCAAGTTGATGTGAAGATGGCACATGTGAGACACGAAGAGTCTTATTGGAGACAAGGTCACAAACAAAATGATAGTCTATGGAAAGGTGCTTCATGCGTGAGTGGAAAACATGATTGGCACATAAGTAAGTAGCCCCAATGTTGTCTAAAATAATGAGTGGTGAGGAGGTAGGAGTGATGCCCAACTCGGAGAGAAGATTTTGCAACCGTAAAATATCTGCTGTTGTGGAGGCAATGGTGCGATATTCAACTTCAGTTGAAGACCTTACCACAATATGTTGCTTTTTAGAGCACCATGAGATAGAATTGTTGCCAAGATAAGCGATATAGGCAATTGTAGAACGTTTGTCCACATGATCTCCAGCCCAGTCAGCATCATAGTAAGTAGTGAACTACATGGGTGACTTAGGATATAGAAAAATGCCAAAGGTGAGGGTGGATTTAAGGTACCGCAGCAGCCTCTTTAAGGCTTGATAATGGTCATCAGTTGGAGCTTGCATATGTTTTGCTAAACTATTAACAGTGTATGCCACATCAGGACGTGTAAGAGAAAGGTATTGAAGGGACCCCACTATTCTCCTGTAAATCGTAGCATCTGTAGAGGGAGAATCTTGTGAAAATTGGCAAGAGGGAGCCATAGGGGTGTTGACAGGTTTAGCACATTCCATGTTGGCTTTGGCAAGCAACTCTCAGATGTATTTATGCTGAGTCATAAATAAACCTTTAGGCCAGGGCAGCAATTAAAGACCAAGAAAATATTGTGGAAATCCAAGATCTTTAAGGGAAAAGGCAGCAGCAAGAGATGACTGGAAAGTCTTCAGAAAGACATTATTGTTGCTTGTAAGTAAAAGGTCATCAACATAAACCAATAAATAAGCCACAATTTTACCTCTCCGATATAAAAATAGGGAGGCATCTGTTTTGGAATTGGTGAAGCCATAATGAAGCAAAAAAGTTCGCAAGGCATGGTACCATGCATGTGGAGCTTGCTTGAGGCCATAAAGAGCCTTTTTTGAGTCGACAAACATGATGAGAGTACTGATTATGAAGGAAGCTTGGAGTTTGGCTCATATACACAACTTCAGATAAATACCCTTGAAGAAAGACATTATTTACATCCATTTGGCGTAAGGGCCAGTCACATGACAGAGTCACTGTGAGTACCACTTTGATTGTTTAGGGCTTGATAACAAGACTAAAAGTATCAAAGTAGTCCACATATGGGCGTTGGTGAAAGCCTTTTGCAACAAGCCAAGCTTTGTAGCGAGAGACGGAGCTATCAGAGTTACTTTTAACATGAAAGACCCATTTATTGCCCACCACATTATAGGACGAGTGAGGAGGAACAAGATCCCATGTTCCATTTGCATGAGAGCATTAAACTCTTCAAACATAGCTTGTCTCCAATGGGGAGACTTTAGGGCTTGGGAGGCACAAGTTGGTTCAAGAGCTTGAGGGAGGGGATATTTGGATACTGCAAAAATTTTCTTGCATTTGGAGATATTGTTTCCAGCATAGGTAATCATGGGGTGAGTGTTTAGTGTAGAAGGAGAGGGATTTGAGTCATTACCAGTATTAAGTCCTTGAGTCACCGATGTCAAGTCCACAGCTGCAGAGGAAGAGTGATATTGAATGTCTCTTGTGTGTGTGGGAATTGGGGTCGATAAGGAGACTAAAGGGAGAGATAGGGTCCATGGGCGAATTAGAGGAAGTTGGAGAGTTTGAAATTGGGTGAGAGATGTGTTGAGAGGGAGAAAAGGACATGGGTTGAGATAGAGTAGGTTGAGTTGTATTAGGACTCTGAAAACTAATTAGATCATGAGGAGAAGTCAATATGGATGTGGGTTGAGAAGGGAAAACCGAAGAGGACTCTTTAAGAGTAGAAAAAGGATAATTATCCTCAAGGAATTGCACATGTTTGAAAAAATAATACTTTTGATTTTTGAAATCAAAGCAGATAAGTGCACTTTAAGAATTTGAGTAACCAAGAAAGACACAAGAGGTGGATCGGGGTTGGAGTTTGTTACTAACATACAGTTTGAGCCAGGGAAAGCAAAGGCAACCAAAAGTTCTTAATTTGTGATAATTAGGTGGCTTATTGAATAAAATTGAAAATGGGGATTTAGACTGAAGAAGGGCCGTTGGCATTCTGTTAACTAAATAGGTGGCTATTTTGAATGCAGAGGTCTAGAATTTGGAGGGTAAAGAGGCATGGTTTTAGAGACATCTTACTGTTTCAACTAGATGCCTATGCTTGCGTTCATAGAGTCCATTATGCCCATGTGTATGAGGTGGGGTATGAAGGTGAAATATGTCATGAGAGGTGAGAAATGGACATAAGCCAATGTATTCACCACCATTGTCAGAATAAAAAGCTTTAATTTTAGAATTAAAGGCTATTTCAACTAAAGCTTTGAATGTTGAAAAAATATTGGCAACATCAGATTTACATTTTAGAGGATAAAGCCAAACATAGCAAGAAAAGTGATCAATAAAAATAATGTAAAAACAATAACCATCTATTGACGGATGCGGGGTAGGACCCCAAACATCAGAGTACATGAGTTCAAGGGGCCTAGATCTAGTAAGACTAGACTTGGCAAATGACAATTTATGACTTTTATTGTTGTGACAATCAATGCATGGGGAAAGAGGGGAACAAGATACAGGAAGACATTGAAATGACAACACTTGACGTAGGATAGTTGGGGATAGGCGACCAAGTCTATGCTTCCAGCGGAGTGGAGAGGGTTTAGTGATGTTGGCAGTGGCATAGGTAGGGGAGGTGAATGATGGTGAGGCAACAGGAAGCGTGTGGACATTATTTTCACTCCACTCTTACAGCAGTAGGTTGCCCATGTTCAATGACTTGACCTGAAAATGTGAGGGGAAAAATTCAACAAAGGCATTATTCTATTTGCAAAGTTGTGAGAAAAAAATTAAATTAGCATTAATAGTGGGTACATAAAGCACTTTAGAAAGCTTGAGAGAGGAAGATAAGTAAGAGGAACTAGTGTGTGAAATAGGAAGGATATTACCATTAGCAACTGTTAAATTATCAGGAGCATCATACTTAGTAGAAACAACAAGGTTACCAAAGTCATTAGTAATGTGGTGAGTGGCTCCAGAATCAATAATCCAATGATTGTTAGGGCTAGATGGAGTAGTGGCAGCAGGAGTGGAGGAGGAGACATTTGGATTGTTGATAATCTTAAAACATTATTTTTCAATGTGTCCCCTGTGATTGCAAAATTAACAGACCATGGGAGTAGTGGACTTGCGGTTTGGGTCAGGGGTTGTGTTTGGGGAAGAGGATTGTCGACGATTTCTAGGAGAAGGAAAGGAGGATTGAGTGTTGTGGTTGTTTGAATAATTTTTCTTGGCATAATGGGCAGTGAGGGGCGGGTCAATAGGCATGTCGGCTTTCTTAAGGTGGATCTCATGATCATGAAGCATGTCAAACAATTCATCAAAAAATATAGGGTTCTCTCGTACCTGGAGAGCAGAGGAGATGTCTCGGTATTCAACACCTAATCCACTAAGACAGTGGAGAATGAGATCAATCTCGTCACGTGGGTGACCAATGATGGTGAGTTCATCGGCAATGTGCTTGACAGTGCACAAATGTGTAATGGAGGAAGAACCTTTGGAGAGGTTGGAATGACGATCTTTTAAAGACATGATGCGGGATCTAAAGCGATTGGCAAAAGCACGTCGCAGCTGGTCCCAAGCAGCTTGAGATGTTTCAGCTTAGGAAATTACTGCACGTGCATCAATATCATATGCACCCATGAAGGCTAAAAGCAAGAAGTGGTCTTGCAGGATCCAAAAGGTGCATTTGGGGTTTTCAATTTCTTCCCCATTTTGCACCATAAAGGGTGGGGGACAAGGTGTAGATCTAGTGATGTATCCAACCAGTCCATAGCCAATAAGCATGGACTTCATTTGCTTTGCCCAAGCAACATAGTTACTGTTGGTGAGCTTGATAACAAGGTTGGAGAGTGGGTGTGGTGGAAGCTGTGAAGGGAATGGTGTGAGGAGTGGATGAAGACGACATGGTGAAAAAGAAAATTAAGGATCGAAAATGGAGCTTGTGAAAGCTATGGTTAAAGCTCTGATACCATGTAGGAAACAACACAAAGGCTGGAAAAAGGTCTTACCTTTCTTTACTAATGTTAGTGTATATATATACACAAATACATAAAAACCCTAAAAGAGTTTGAATCCTAAATAAACTAAACTAACCCTAGAGTATTAAACTGCTGTAGATAAGTATTTACAAATGTATATCTTTGACTTTGTATTCTACTTATCTTCTAATAGTCCTTATTGTGGCACTTAAAGGGGTGCTGGACGTGCTGAGACCAATGCAGTGTGTGGTGTTTTTAGCTTCATTTCTCACACTGCAGCTTCGCCGGAGACAATGTGGGAAGAAAAGATTGATGGATGGAAGTTCAGGCGGTCCTGCTGCACCTGTAACTGCAAGTGCAGGATCCAAACCAAATGTGGACAAGAAATCACAAATTGATATAAGTGTTAACGCTTTTAGACTGATATTTCTAGTGGCTTTTGCAGTTGTCTTATTTATTTTATATTTCTAAGTATCGGTGCTTTTTTTTTTTTTTTTGTTTTTGCTTTGTTTTNTTTTCTCTTGTTTTTGCTTTGTTTTCTGTTAGTTCAGAGCGTTTGTGTTTTATTTTAGTAATGTGGAAAAACTAAGGAAATATATTATGTTAATACAAGATATTTTCTTTTCAATTTTTGAGATGTGATATTGATATATTTGATATTTCACATTACTTTACATCTTTGGTAGTATATGAGTTTTAATGTTTAAATTAACTTTTTACTTTTTTCGTATCTAAGTGTAACTGATTTCTCTTAAAAATTTTAAATTTTTAATCTTTGGCTGCATATAAGGGGAATTGAGCCCACCCAATAAAATACTTTAAGAAAATTTTATTTTCTAATGTAACGAATGCATATTCAAAACTAGGGTTCTCTAAATTTTTTATCTTGAGCAAAGCAGGGAATAGAAGAAAGAAGCTAATAGGCTGACAAAATCTAATAGAAAACACCATATTCTATTGTCTGTGAAATGCAAGTCTAGAAAGAGATAAACTAAGTGCATAAATTAGAAGAGGAGAGAGTTGAATTGCATGGGCTGCAGAGAGTGTAATGTAACTCAGAAAGGGAAACAAAACAAATATAAAATAAACTAAAAGAGAAACGGACTGTAACGTAAGAAAATAGAGGCGGAAAAAGAGTTGTAATGTAAGACTTTTATGCGTTGAAAAATTGGAGGAATTCCAAAAAGAAGAAGATGAGTTCACGTGGTTAATTTGTGTGAAAGTTGGTGCAGAAGAGAAAAGAAGCAGGAGTTACTTTTTTTTGGTGTCTCAGTGAAAGTGTGTATCAGATTCCACTTCTCGAAAAAAAACATAGTGAATTACATCTGTAAAACCTATCTCACCCATATAAAAATAAAAAATAAAATAGATGAATATGAATCTTCATGTACTTCTGAAATGTATGGATATCTAAGAATATAAAAAAAATAAAAGGAAAAAATTAAGAAGAAGAGAGATACTTAAAAACTTAATTTGGAGATAAAAAAAATATAACCTTGCCATTTTTTTTTAATACTTTTAGCTATCACTCTTTATTCAAATACAGAATTATGACCCCATTACTACTTAGCCACATACTCTTTAATTTTATCAATGCTCTATTCATTACATATGAAGCGGCACTGGCTAACTGATTTCACACAAAAATACTTAGTGATATTATCTACATTGAGTATTATCCTAGCCATATTTTCTACGCTTCAATTTTTCTTCTCCATAACATCATTTTATTTTGGGGTCCTTCGAGTCAAAAAAGCTGTGCTCAATGCATGCCATGCTCACCACAATAGTTTATGAATCATGATTTTCGAATTCCCCTCCATGATCACTTCCAATACTCACATTGGTGGTTCCTTTCTTCATTTTCAATGGGTTTCGCAAGCTTGATGAATGAACGGAATACTTTGTTAGATATAAAATCATTTTGAGCCTTCACCTAAAAGCTTAAGCTTTTGGCAAAAATAAATTTTTGACATTGTATAGGAGCTTCTTTCACTAAGTGATCATGAAATTGAATCATTCCACCCCTATTTTATTAATTCAATTGAAATTTCAGCATAAGGTATAAATGGACATATGTTTTGTCCACACTTCAAACCAAAAGATTTCCGTGTGCAAGGGCATGTTAGATATAAAATTATTCCTCGGCCTTTATCTAAAAATTTAAGCTTTTGAGAATGATGATTTCTTGATATACTTAATGCTTATGATCAAGAAATAGTATCTAAGTAAATCTAGAATAGTCGTCCATGATTACAAGTGCATAATGGTTAACTCAAAACTCATTGTTTTTCTAGGACCAAACAAATCCATATGTAATAATTCATGAGGTCTAAATGTAGATACAACATTCTTAGAAGGAAAGAAAGATCTAGTTTGTTTACCCATTTGACATGCTTCACAAAGTTAATCATTCTAGAATTTTAAGTTAGGCAATCTAATATAACTAAATTATGCTTGGAAAGTTTAGACAATAGATCCATATTAACATCTGCCAATCTCCTATACCATAAACAAGAATCAGTTTTAACGCCCATCAAACATTTTGCTTTTGTGAAGAAACTTCATCCAAGTCAATCATATAGACATTAAAAATTAGGCTTAATTGCAATTTTGATCTCTTTATTTTAATAAAATGAATGATTTGGTCTTCTTTTTTAAAAATGAACGATTTAACCCTCTCTGTTTTGACAAAATTTGCAATTTTAGGCTCTTTGTCTCTCAAACATTAAAAAATAAATGGAAATGATGATGTGGCATTAAGAAATTATTATTTTAATTTGATTCAGCCCAAAATACTAAAACTAAAATTAGAAAGAGAAAAAACTCTTATTTTCCCAATTCATAGGTCCAGATCAAAACTTAAAGGCATCGAAATCAAATCTACACTGTTTAAAATCAAGATCTACATATTCGGAACCTTTCCACAAAATTTCAGCTTGATCAAATGGTGAATGAATGTGAATCACCTATTTGATGAAAACTGCCAGAATATAGAGGCGGTACATAATTTTTTTTTTTGGATTACATGACGGCAAGGAGGTATGAATCTCTAACCTCCTGCATACTATCTAAACCCCTTATTGCTAGACCATACCTAGTGGCTTAGGCAGTACGCAAATTGATGCCGGTATAATCAAACTTAAAATTAGATTAGGGGTAACTTCAATTTAGTTTAATTCCATTGCCAATTTGACATTAATTAAATAGTTCTCTTTCGAAATAATGAATGCGTAGTTATGAATGCACTTTTTACTTAAAAGAACTTTGTATTGAATCTCTTGAGTCAATAAGGGGGAAAATTACGTTGAACGCATTAGGGATAATTTCAAGGGTAATTTGTTCAGCACTCTTTTCATTTTGGACTAATTGCGGAAAGCCAATAGGATTTGAAAAATAGAGTGAACACACTAAGCTTCAAAGTTTTTGCACAAACCCCTTTGGTGCACCTGACCATCAGAAGATGGATGGAAAATGCATCTATATAACTCTTAAAAAGCTTATTTGATCCCCTTCGATTTTGGCTTATGTGCTGAAAACCCACTAAGGTTTCAAAAGGATCGTGAAAATTCATGAAAAATCCAAGAAAATTTGAAAAGAGCAACCACATCATTTGCATGGATTTTTTTTTTTTTTATATATTCTTCAAGAGAATTATCTTAAACCAGCAATATCACACTTGAGATAAAGGCTAACCCTCTAGACAAAACTCGTTGATATTATCATTAAATACTCCTTCAACTTCGGAAAGGAAATTGTGTTTTTCTTTTAAGATTTTTGAGACACAACTTATCTGTAATGTAAAGAGTAAAGCAGCCAAAACATGTGGATATCGTGAAACATGATTAGAAGATTCATCGTGTTGTCAAAAAGATTTAATTAGAGTTATTGAATGTGAATCAAAACCTCATCCAAATAAAACCCAACATTAGCATTGTCATCATTATAATTATATATAGGCTTCCTCAAGTTGGAGAAAATATAATTAATTTATGGTTTATAAGTAGAAAACCTATATATAACTAAAGGACTAAAACATATAATATTATTTAAACGTCGAAGACACTTGTACTCAAGTTTACTTAACCGATGATTAATAAACTTCCTAGACAAAGATGATGTAAGTAGGAAATTCAAAGGAAACATAGCAAAATCATAAGGTACATTGTTGAGTGGCTTTTATATCCACTTTTTAGATATCCTTTACTTAAGTATTTGATTGTTTATTGAGATTAATCATCATATAATGTGATCTTTTATGTTAAATTGTAGGTTTCATAGGTTAGAATGAAGAATTGAAGAATTGAGAAGTTTTTGGGACAGAATTCAAGAGTTGCGGCGCTCAAAACCTAGAGTCGCGGCCCCTGGAGCATGAAACTTAAAACCAGGACAGCAGCTCAGGGGTGCACCCCTTGAACAGTAGCGCCGCACCCCCCGTATGCGAAAAAATACACATGTTGGGACAGCAGCTCAGCGCCGCACCCCTTGAACAGTAGCGCCGCACCCCTCGTATGCGAAAAAATACACATGTTGGGACAGCAGCTCAGCGCCGCACCCCTTGAACAGTAGCGCCGCACCCCTCGTATGCGAAAAAATACACATGTTGGGACAGCAGCTCAGCGCCGCACCCCTTGAACAGTAGCGCCGCACCCCTCGTATGCGAAAAAATACACATGTTGGGACAGCAGCTCAGCGCCGCACCCCTTGAACAGTAGCGCCGCACCCCTCGTATGCGAAAAAATACACATGTTGGGACAGCAGCTCAGCGCCGCACCCCTTGAACAGTAGCGCCGCACCCCTCGTAATACAGAGGTGCGGCGCCCGAAAGTGAAAAGAAGCAAAGTTCTTCCAGCGAGTCAGAGGTGCGGCGCCCAAACTTCAGAGGTGCGGCGCCCGAATTTAATTCTGCAGACGCGGCTTATTTTCTCATGGGTTTTAGGGCTTTAGAGTGAGGGGTATAAATAGGAAAGCTAGGGAATTAGAAAGGGGTTCGTTCTTAGACACTTTTGGAGGCACAAAGGAGGCAAGGCAAGGATTGAAGGGAGGAGATGCAAGGCTGATTTGACCTTCAAACCAGAGTTCTTCCTCTTTTACCTTTGAATCATGTCTCAATTTTATTCTTTCTTGTTCTTTTCATCTAGTATGAACTAATTCTCTTATCTAGGGTACGATGTAGCCTAATTAGGACCAGCTGTAGTTTCATATGAAGTTAATTCCATTATTTATCTCTTAAATTTGAGCGTTTATCTCTTCTCTTAATGCTTCTGATTGTCTGGCCAATAATTAGATGAATTGTTAATCACAATGAGACCGGAAGGAGAGTTGTGTGTCAAGTTCCTTGGGGTAAATGTCATGAGTTACATGGAGGATAGGAATATACCTCCATGGCTTGTGTAATCATTTAAAAAGGTCCACAAAACTCAATGAATTCGTAATTATTGTAACTCGTATAGGGATATACAGGGTTAGTAATTAATGGATATGTACACTAGACCTTGGGAGAGGCTAGTGAATAAATTAGGGAATCTTGATTAGCAAATAGGAAGATAAATTGGAGTTAATGGAATATG
>QAOA01001436.1:27437-43369 GCA_003255065.1 Cercis canadensis
ATATATATATATATATATAAACTCAAACAAAGACGTGAGGGAGAGAGAGAATTAATCTCCTTTATCAACTAAAATTAATCCTAAGGCAACATTGTTCCACCATGCAAATCCCCAATTTTTAGAGAGAGACAGGCGAAGCTTTTAGAGAGAGAAAATCGAGTTCAAAGAGAAATAGAAACCAATGAAAGAGATAATCTAAAAATAGAGAGAAAGTATGTGAAATCTTCACCTTAAGGCTCCTTGATTAGGCGAGGAGCAACCAATTTCTTCCTCTGGAACTCACGGGCAAAGCTAAGAAGGAGGTTCCCCTTTTTGCGTTTCTTCTTAGTTGACATTTTGCTATGCTTTTCTTTATTCTAATTTGTTTTATTGAATGCTGAAGTTGTTTCCTTTAGTATTTCATTTGGGGCTTTAAGAGAGTTATTGGGTTTTTCCTTGTTGGATCAGACTAAGTGTTAGTTTCCTTTCTTTTCTTTGGTTTGGGTTTTATTTCATTTGGGCTGATGCATGTGTTATTTCGTTTGGGCCATTTAAAATTGTTGGGCCAGCCTATTCTTATTCCTTGTATGCTGTTTTATTTGTCAGCTTGGGCCAAATTCGTGGGCCATCTTCATTTGCTGATTTATTGGGCCATTTTGTTTGTTTAATTAGAGTTTTATCTTTTGAGTTGTTATTTATTTGAGTTGATAACTTGTTTGGGCTTGTTTATTTAACATGCTATTTTTTCCTTTGATGTTGTTTTAGTAATTAATTGGGCTAAAATAGAATTTAGCCCAAATATGTATATTTGTTTATCTTTGGTTATTTTAATTAATTTATTTATTGTTTATAATCTTTATTTTATTATTTATTGTTATTATTACTCTTTATCTTTGGAATCATTATGTGTTTTATTTCCTTTATTTTTTGCATAGTTTTAATGCCTTTGGTTTTTTTAATTCTCTAGCACTTTTCCATTTTTATTTTTGTAGTTGAGTATATCTTTTACTTAAGAGCTATATTATTTAACGTATTTAGTTTTAGTTTTCTTTTGGGTTCATTTATTTAGGACTCATGTTTCATTTTTGGTCATTCTAATTTATTTATTTTATATTATTTTTTGTCTTGTTCTTTGCATATTGTTATTATTATTTTTATTTTTTTTAATACTAATTTATTTTGTCTCATTTATTTTACATGTATTATGCATTTTGTATTGTACATAGTCATTTTCCTTTTTAAAGAAAATTAAAGTCCGACGACGGATTAAGTTAGGAAATAATTGTGTTGACAATTGTTTCCCAATGTTCCTGAGGTGAGGAATAATTTTCTTGGTTATGTCAGAGGTACTGGTGTGGCCAATAAGATTTCCAATATTGTTTTATCTTTTTAAATAATATTTTTCTAGCATTTATTTGTTGCATTATGATACATCTCATTACATTTCGTCATCATTTTTTTACCTATGCTAGATTGAGATTACCGACGAGGGAATAATCAAAAAATTAGCTATAATGATAGCGATATTTTGACATTCCGGAGGTAAAGGGGTTTCTCTAGTTTTGCCAGAGGTACTGGTGGGGCTTGAGGTTAACTTTTGATAAAAATCTTTCCTATGCATAATTCTCTAAAAAATCTTTCATGCATAATATGATATTTTTACCTTAAAATGTGGATTAAAGTACCGACGAGGGAATAATCAAAATTAGCCATAATGATGGCGACACTTTGACATTCCGGAGATGAGGAGTGTCCCTTTGGCTTTTCCAGATGTATTGGTGGGCTAAAGAAAAACTTTCAATAAAAAACTTTTTTTCCACAAATCTCAAATTCATTTTCTAGCATTTATAATAAATTACATTTCATACATTTTCTAGTTATTATTAAAAATGTTAAGCTTGCTTATGACGGAATAGATTGGGAGATGATTGTAATGACAATCACGAACTCTACCTAATAGTCTTGAGGCATATTTTTAAGTTTCGCCAGAAGGACTAACAGAACCTAACACAATGTTAATTTATTTTAAAATATAATGTTATGACCAATTTAATTCACTTTAAAAGATAACAAAAGATTAAATAGGTAACCGTTCTAAGAACGGACGTCGTAGGGTGCTAATACCTTCCCTACACGTAATCAACCCCCGAATCCAAACTCTGAACGTAGACCAAATTTTTTAGGTGTCCAATCGCACCACTTCATTTGTTTCAAAATGGAATAAAACGATTGGTGACGACTCCATTCTTTTGCATAATATCATAGCATCCTTATACTTTTTTTTATTCTTCTCGTGGGGGAGTTTCGCCGCTCCGCTTCGTGCTCCTGAAAAGGGACGTTGCGACAGCAGGTGATGTGAAATCCTTGTAGCTGAAGTACAACAGAATGAGCCTATTATACAAAGACAACTCAACCAACTACGTCTATTATACAAAGACAAGTCAACCAACTTTCTCAAGGAATTTGGGATTTTTCATTCAACAATTTTAGCAAGCTTCACAAGTCCACCCACACACGCACACACATACAACCCAAATCCTTGTTATTAGCCAGCCAACATGTATCACCCAAGTTGCTTCTAAAAAAAAAACTGTGGAATAGTTTGCTTCTCCAAAAAATTGTGGAATTGCTTCTTTTCCGAAGTTGATGGAGTTTTTAACGAGGAAAGCAACACATTTTGTCGAGAGAGTTAGTCTTTGCCTTAAGTGTGTTATTTCCAATTTTGACTAACATATAAATTCTTCTTGTGAAAACATTCGTGTAAAGGTGGCCACTTATTGAAAGTTGCAAGAAATACTCCTAGAGGGAGGTGAATAAGAGTTTTTAAAATATAAAACTAAATCAGTTCTAAGACACGGATCAATTCAATATTCAGCTCTCTTCACGAACTAGTTCTCAGAAACTCAAAACTAATTAAATCAAAGAAGAGCAGAATAATAGAAACCCAGAATATCACACTTTAGCATNCACACTTCAGCATTAGAAACACAGATAAAATTCAGAAGTGTAAATAGCTCAAAATTAAAGAGATGAAGGGAGAAGAGATTTGACATGGGAGTTTATAGTGATTCGGCCAAATTGCCTACATTCACCCTCTCAATTTCTTGAGGTTCCACTAAAATCCGAGTTTAGTTGTCCAAGCTTCTCCAAGCTTACATCCATTATTTTTTTGCTTCAAGCTAACCAAGAACTCAAAATCAAGTTTAGTTGTTCAAGCTTCTTCAAGCTTACATCTATGGTATTTTGCTTCAAGCTAACCAAGAACTCAAAATCAAGTTTAGTTGTCAAAGCTTCTCCAAGCTTTACATCCATGGTTTTTCTTCAAAGCTCACCATAAACTTATCTTTTCCAACACAAATGAAGGAATCACACACCCAAATTTCTCCCTAGAAATCTGAATACAAAACCACTTTTATCAAAAATAAATCCCCATAAAAGGCACTCTCTCAACATAGTAGAAATGATACAATGAAGTTCTTTGCTACATGAAGAGATAACCGAGAGGAAGAAGAAGAAGAGTATAACTCTTGAAAATGGCTTATTTCTCTCTCTAAAATATTTTCTCCTTACTTCTCTTCATGCATACCACAGCCTTGAAAGTTCCCCTTGTTTTATTTCCTTTCTTGTGCACGTGAAGGACTATCAAAGAGCAAAGAAGAAAGCCACCTACCAGTTGACACAATGTCCATCAACCAAAAAGTCTTTTGTCCTTTTGTGCCAAAAAGTCTTACTTTGTGTAAAAGAAAATGTGTAAAGTTTTCCTTGAAAGAAGGACATTACATTAGTCAAGTCAAGAAGGAAATATCTAATCTCAACTAACACAAATTCCTAGAGAGACTAGAGAAGACTAAATTCGACTAGAGTCTTCAACACGTTTGTCCACATAAGCAAAGTTAGAAACTCTCATTGTCCAGAGGAACTTGATTGCAAGAACTAGTTCTGTAAGGCTTCTTTTCAAACCTGTTCTAAATGAAAACTTGAAGAAAATAACACAGGTTAGTAACAGTAGGATCATTTGTTATCATCAAAACTGAATTAGAGAATTGTGGGATTAACACTTATAAGTTTCTAATTTTCTAGAAAATTTCAAAACTTCTTGAAAATTATTTTTATATGTAAAATATTGGACAAATTAGAGGATGTTGAATTAGGTATTGTTGTGGATAAACTCTTTAATTTGTAGATAATAATATTTCGTGTTTTATTGCTTTTATTATTGTAGACACCGTATTTTGTCTGGGCTATATTTATTAATTTAGTTGAAAAATACAAAAAATGTACAAAATTATTTACTTTTCCATTCTTTTCAATTTTTACTTAAAGTCTTGATTTAAGTAACTTTTTAATGCATTTTTCCCTTTTTTTTTAAAAAAAAAAAAGGTCTGTGTACTTTTATAAGTAAAAAAGAAGAATAAAAAAATAAAATGTGAAAAAAAAACAAAAGAGATGCTTTAATCTAATTTCATGTAGCATAATCTAATATCTTTCAAGAGACCAATGCTTTGTATGATGTAAGTATTAAGTCAAATAGTCTCAATTTCATCAAAATAACTTGTCCAAGCCTAATTGTTTATTAGTGCATAGCTCATTTCCTTTTTGAGCCCAAATATCTTGATCCAAGTGGAGTACCCAAACCCAAGATCCATTTTTAGTTATACTCCATTTACAAAAGGAGAACCCTAGCCACTTTCATGGATGGAAGACATTGTATTTTTTATTCTTTCCTTTCCTCCTCTCCTCTCCCTCTTGATCTCCTTCCCACATTCTCCATTAAATCTTTGATACCTAAGGCCTCATTCCATTTTTCTAAATTCTCATAGTTTATTTTGATCATTATTCATCTCCTTCACACTTTTCCATCAACTTGTATAAGGCAAGGCAACACCTATTGGGATAAATTGAAGCCTGAACCTAAGAGTTTGCATGGATTTTTGAAGGTTGAAGGGCTACACACTTTGATTCTTGACACTAGAAGGCCTCAATTGGGTAATGGTTTTCTTCCACTTCTTAACTTCTTGAACTCGTATATAATTTTACAGCTACATTTTTGGGTGCTTAGAGACTTGATTATGCATATTTTTAGTTGAAATTAGCCTCTTGGATGATTATAATATGACCTAGGAACATGTTCACATGTATTTTTATTAATTTGGAATGACTTTAAGGATTTTTTTACAAGTGATTTTGAATATTGATTGTGCCTTTAAGGCGTTTGATAAAATGCATGTGTGATGCTATGCTTGAATTTGATTTTGCTTCCAAAGTGTGATGCCTTTTATTTGACTATTGAGATTAAGACATGAATTAAGTGTTTGGGTTCATTATTTGAGTATGTATTGCATCATGATTTATTCATAATTTGTATTGGAGCATAATTTGTAAATTCTGCCCAGCATTGACCATTGTGTGATGTTTCATGCATATCTCAAGCTATACACATCTTTTCCATGAGATTTCACTTTTGTTGGAAACCTAAGATGTGAAACTTTCAGCCCATAAAGGATAGATTAAGTCTGATTCCTTTATGGAATAGCTTTGTTTATTCAACTTAGGTGAAGCTAGTGCCACCCTGGAGGGCGCATTGTGCGAGAAAGGGGTGGAAGGATTTAGGAATTCGTTAGAGGAATGCATTGCATATTTACCTTTCTTGTTAGTTGCATAATGTTTGCTCAAGATTGCATTATTTAGTAAAACCTAGTTGAATCTTTTGGGCTAGAGCTGTGATTTATTTATTTTCCTAAAATGTCTTTCAAAAAAAAAATCTTTCAAAAGCGAACTTCGTGGCCTTTGATCCCATCCAGTGGGAACGTAGGCACTCTAGGGGAAGCAAGTCAAGTCCAACTTTCAAATAACCTCCCCATTTCATTTAATTTCTAGTTTTCAAGAAAATATAAAAATCAAAGGCTCTAAGCCACTCTTTTTTCACTTGTTTTGGCTCAATGCCAAGTTCTACTTTCCTTGGTTCTATGCCACTCTATTTTACTTATTTTTGGCTCTAATCCTTCAATGATCCCATGTGGTCAAGTTTTTCTTTTCTTTGCTTTCAAATTCTTTTTAAGAACTACGAGGGCTTTGATTCCTCTTTGAGGATACGTAGGAACCTACAATTGTAGGGCGGACCCACTCTTGTAAATATTCTATTTTTCTCCTTATTTTAAACTTGTAAATGTTAGCATACTTTTATTGGGATAAATAAAATAAACTTTTGGCTATATCATATTTGCACAATTAATTTCAGATAACAGTATTTTAGATGGGTGTTCTGGGGTGCCTCATACCTTCCCTTCCCACAAACAAACTTCTGAACTATCTCTGGTTCGTAGACCTTTTTTTTTTAAAACAAAAAAAAAANAAAAAAAACAAAAGGGGTTTTCCAATTATTTCTCATTTTCTTAATACAATTGGTGGCGACTTCAAATTTTTCCTTTAAAAAATAATCTTTTTCAAAGTCCATCATTCGCATTGTAATGATCTTCAGGTACGTTATGACAATTATATAAGTTTCTACTTATAAAGTTAAATTAAGTATATTCTCCCTCAACTTGAGGTAGTCTATAATGACCACAATACTAATGGTGGATTTCATTCAGATAGTAAGATTTTAACCAACATGCAATAATTTGTATAAAATCTCTTCGACAACAATATTTATTCCTACGTAAGCAAATTAACGAAAGTATTGTTTGCTGTAGTTTTTCCGTTATTGAGAAGTTGCGTCTCGAAAAACCTGCCATTGTTGTCGTCATCAAAGACTCCTTCAACTTGGGAATAGAAATCTTGTTTAAAGGAATTTTCAGAAGCGGACTTATCCATAACGGAAAGACAAAAGAAGACAAGATATTACGTTAGACGTCACTGTAGATTTGCTTACGTAATTGAAAATGTTATAGTAAAAAAAATATTTAAGTAAATTCACAATATTGTATGGGTGTCGAAAAGCCACTGTTTAAAAGAAATCCAACATTAGCATTTTAGTCAATTTTAACATTACTTGAGAAAGAAAACAATTAACTTAGGGTTTATTAGTACTATTTATAACAAAAGGACTAAAATGTACAATATTAAACAATCTTCTCCACAATAAAATCTAACTTAACATTGTCTTATTTGTCCAATCTTATATGATTTAGCAAGTATATAAAAAAGAATAAAGCAACAAATATTGATTAAGAAGTGCATGAAATATCTTTTGCAGCGTTGTTTGATGAGGAGAGCAGAAAATGGAATGAGAAATCACTTGCTCTTATTTCTTTAGTGTTCTATAATTTGTGGCAGCGCCGAAATTCACTGTGTGTAGGTGAAAGTTCAGGACCCATGGAGAATACTTGGTACGCTAGCATGAGCTTGAGGCTGCACATCCAGAGGTTGGTTTAAACCATTTTCTTGTCCCAAAAAATGGTGCAAGCCAATAACACCAATGTTGAAAATGAATGTTGATGCTACTGTGAATCCAGATGGAGGAGGATGGATAGGTGGAGCAATACGGGATTATACTGGCAGATTTTTGGATGTGTAGCAAGTCATATAGCTGGTGTCTCGGCAGTTGATATTATGGAGGCCATTGCTTGTCGTAAGGGACTTGTACTAGCTTCCACACGGGGCTTCAATGACCTATATATAGAGGGTGATGCACTGGGTATTATGTGGTCACCAAAGAAGAAAGAGCACAATTTGGTGGCCATTGCTTTGCTGCTGGAAGACATAAATCAGATTTATTCTATGCTGCATAATGTGGAGTTTAGTTGAGTCTCAACAATAGCTAATCAGGTAGCTCACAAGTTAGCCTCTTATGGGAAAAACCTTGTGTTTATAGTTTGTTGGGTGAATGAACCACCTAACATTTTGCTTGATGTACTTCTTATTGATGAGTAATGCATTTGAATCTTCATATAAAAAAAAAAGAAGTGCATGAATGTTTATGAGTTACGTAGATGACTAATTTATAAGTGAAAGATTAAATAAGAGATGAATGGTTTGTGAGTTACGTTAATGACAGTCTTTATTCTTAAAAAAAAAGAATCTAATTACGGTAAGAGAATTACTATGCTACCAGTCTTAGTACTATGATCCTAATACTCTCTAGTCCAAGGCCATGACTTCCTATAATCATATTACACATTGAATTTGAATTCCCTTATTATTAAATCATACCTAATGACTTAGTATAGTAACCCAACATACTCTACGTCAAGGACAAGACATTCTATTACCATACTCCACATGAAATTTTTTTTTGAGTAAAACTCTTTTTTAGTCCTTGAAAAATGCAGTCACTGACAAATTCGTCCTCCAAAAATTTTCGGTGACAAATTGGTCATTGAATTATTATTTCACTGACAAATTAGTCCTCCGATAAGCAAGATCAATGAAAAGAAATGGAGCACTTGAATGAGAAAATGAGGGCTTAAACATAATTATACAAGATCAGTGAAAAACATTTAGGAAAGGGGTCTGCAGGGGTCCATAGCTTTTCTCATTAAAGTATCAAAGGACTAATTTGTCAGACAGAATAATAATTCAATGACCAATTTGTCACTAAAAATTTTTGGAGGACGAATTTGTCAGTAACTGCATTTTTCAAGGACTAAAAAAGGGTTTTACTCTTCTTTTTTTTTTGTACATTATAGTTTAGAGTGAAATAAGGCTACTCGTTCTCCACACAGAATCTAAATTTCCTAACTAAACCTCTTTACTAATAAATCATACTTATTGACTTACACTATCATTACTCTTGAAAAAGCACATATCATTTTTCTAAGATTATAATTAAAAGATTTTGCTAATTGAATAAAAAAACATTGGTTCCGTGCAAAACTTTTCTATTTAGTTCAATTGCAATTCCTCGTAGAAGCTGAATTCCCCCACACACTGCCACGTCCTTTAGATGATGGTAACCTGGACCTCACCCATGACGTTACACAGTATCCTCTCTGCAAAGCGTCAATTATGCAGCCACACCAACTTTCACCGTGGCCTCTGCTCCTCACTGCATCAGGTCACTCTCTTTACCCTTTCAACCTTAAAATCCCACAGAAACACTCTCACACACCACACACTACTGTAATAGCTAGCCCCATTGACTTCCTATTGCGTTTTCTTTCTAACAAACAACATGAAAACCCATGATGAGTGATTCTATGAATTCTATGGGAAATGGGTTTTGAAACTTGAGAAGATTGTCCTTGAGCTTCTTCAGGGTATCAGAGCCCAAAACCAGGTGGTGATCAATGACTCAGAGCTTCAAGCTTTGTTGTCAAAAGCCACTTCCCATATGAAGGAATTCTACACCATGAAATGGGCAGTAGCTCGTGAAGATTGTCTCCCTTTCTTCCCTCCGGTGCGGCTGACTCCTTTGGAGAATTAATACCTGTGGGTCACCGGTTTCAAGCTTTCTGCCATGGTGTTCCGACACATCGATTCAATGAATAACCCGCCTGTGCCGGTCGGAGGGGTGGCGCCGCCACAGCTTTTCCAGGTGACCCCGGAGCAGGGGAGGAAGATAGAGGAACTGAGAATAAAGACGAGGAACGAGGAGGAGAAGGTGGACAGGGAGATGGAGAGCATTCGGATGTGCTTGTCCATATCTGATCGGAGAATGGCGGAGTTGGTGAAGCTGGCATTGTGGGTGAAATCGCAACCACGGCATCCTGAGGGTGGCACAGATCAACGCTCTGTTGGAGTTGGCGATGAAACAGAATATTGCTGCCCTAGGGAACGCCATGAAGGGTGCTGATTGCGTGCTGCTGGTGGCACTGAAGGGGGTGCTGGACATTCTGAGCCCAACGCAGTATGTGGAGTTTTTAGCTTCATTTCTCACACTGCAGCTTCGCCTGAGACAATGGGGGAAGACAAGATTGATGGATAGAAGTGCAGCCGGTGCTGCTGCAACTGTAACTGCAGATTCAGTACCCAAACCAAATGAGGACAAGGAATCATAAATTGAGAAAAGTGTGAACGCTTTTAGGCCTATGTTTCTAGTAGCTTTTGCAGTTGTCTTGTTTATTTTATATTTCTAAGTGCCGGTGTGTTCTTTTCTTCTTGTTTTTGTTTTGTTTTTCTTCAGTTCAGTGTTTTTGTTTAATTTAGTAATGCGAAAAATAGAAGGAAATATATTATGTTAATGCAAGATATTTTCTTTTCAATTTTTGAGATGTGATATTGATATATTTGATATTTGGCATTACTTTACATCTTTGGTAGTATATGAGTTTTCATTTTTAAATCATCTTTTTGCTTTGTTAGTATCTAAGTGTAACTGACTTCTCTTAAAATGATTAAAAAGAATTTTATATTTCAAATGGAATGGATGCATATTCAAAATTAGGGTTTCTCTAAATTTTTTCTCTTGAGCATAGCAGGGAATGGAGGAAAGAAGCTAATAGGCTTACAGAAAACACCACATTCTATTGTCTCTGAAATACAAGTCTACAAAGGACTAAGTGCATAAATTAGAAGAGGAAAGAGTTGAATTGCATTAGCTGCACAGAGAGTGTAATGTAACTCAGAAATGGAGAAGAAAAAAAAAAAACTCAAAGAGAAAAGAGTGCAACCTAAGAGAATAGTGGATAGGAATAGCGGCGGAAAAAGAGTTGAAAAGTGAGACCTTTTGCATTGAGAAATTGGAGAAATACCAGAAATAGACAGATGAGTTCAGGTGGTTTGTGTGTACGTCGGTGTCAGAAGAAAAAAGAAGCAGGTGTTACTTTTGGTGTCTCAGTGAAAGTGTCTATGAGCTTCTACTTCTGGAAGAATACATAGTGAATTACAACTGAAAACATGTAAACAGTATATGAATCATAATAATAAAATGAAACTACGAAAATTTTCTTGAAATTACATTATTCATATATAAAGTTTTCACAGACCCAAGTTGCATTCCCAAGCGTTTTGAAGAAGCCTACGCCAATAAACTGTACTTTTCTTTGTATTGACATACTGTATGTCTGTTTGACTCACGTTGCTAGTAAGTATGGTACTAATTTGGGGCATGTACGTTATCAGTTACTTTCTAACATGGCCATTAGTTTTACAGTTTCATAGGGTAGTGTAATTTTGTAACTTAATAATTGCAACAGGTACTACAGATATTCATAATCTTGTGTCAACTAAAGCAATAGGCAGCTGCATATTCTAATATAGACAGTGTTTACCACCAAGGAATATAAATGTGATACATCCCAATTCTATTATTTAGGGAAAATTTAATAATCCTAAATCTAAGTGTATCCCCAACCCCACCTTCCTCTCTTATACTAAGATGTTTTCTATTGATTTAATTATCAGAATGAAATATACACCATGCTATTGACGGCAATTTTAGCTTTTTCTCACTTTTGTCGTATCTCCTTTGGTAATGCTTTAATTATCAAACTTAAAAACATGATCTAGATGTGGTTTTGGCCTTTTGACTGAAGAAAAATCGTAAATCTATATACGTGAAGCAATGTATGTTTACGAAGTATTGGATATGTGCTATTTTTTCAGTATATTAACAACCTTGATGAATTTTTTTTTTTTTACTCACAATGAAGAAAGAAAATGAGGATTAAAAGACCGTAAGGGTAGTTGTTTTATTTTGGAAAAAGAAGGTACAATTTATCTACTAAAAAAATTTCCACATAAGAGCAAATTAGAGCATTTCAATACTTGATCGTCCACATTCGATCAGTCATTTCTTCCCTGCAAAGTTGATGAAATATAAAAAAGTTAATAATAGATATTACCTCCTTACACTCTCGAAAGGCCTATATGCATAAAAAGAGAATACGGATATATAATTAGATGAACCCTGCTAACGGACCTGAAAAATTAATCTAAACTGAGCATGTTGAGGGACAAAGAAAATAGAGTTTATTATTATGGGGTGCTAAAACTTAACATACAAGATTTAATTATACTAAAAGAATTTTTTTTTTAAGTAAATGCCTCTCAGACTGTGAAATAATTAAAATACTACCATATTATGTGTTTATTCTATTTATATTTAAACATGATAACTTCCTTAAAAATTTAGAGAAGTCAATTACACTTAGATACTAACAAAGCCAAAAGCTGATTTAAAAATAAAACTCATATACTACCAAATATGTAAAGTGAAATATAAAATATATCAATACCACATCACAAAAAATTTAAAAGAAAATATCTTGCATTAACATAATATATATATAACCTTCACTTTTCCACATTACTAAATTAAACACAAACACTGTGAACTGAGGAAAAACAAAACAAAAGCAAGAAGAAAAAAACACACCGACACTTAGAATATAAAATAAACAAGACAACTGCAAAAGCTACTAGAAACATCAGCCTAAAAGCGTTCACACTTTTTCTCAATTTATGATTCCTTGTCCTCATTTGGTTTGGTGGCTTCACCAGCAGTTACAGGTGCAGTAGCACCGCCTGCACTTCCATCCATCATTCTTGTCTTCCCCCATTGTCTCAGGCGAAGCTGCAGTGTGAGAAATGAAGCTAAAAACTCGACACACTGCATTGGTCTCAGAACGTCCATCACCCCCTTCAGTGCCACCAGCCGCGCGCAATCAGCACCCTTCATGGCGTTCTCTAGCGCAGCAATAACCTGTTTCATCGCCAACGCCAACAGGGCGTTACCCTGTGCCACCCTCACGATGCCGAGGTTGCGATTCTTCACTCGCATTGCTAGCTTCGCCAGCTCCTCCATTTTCCGATCAGCTACGGACCAGCACATCTGAATCCTCTGCATCTCCCTGTCCACCTTCTCCTCCTCGTTCCTCGTCCTTATCCTCAGTTCCTCTATCTTCCTCTCCTGCTCTGGAGTCACCAGGAACAGCGGCGGTGGCGCCACCCCTCCGACCGGCAAAGGCGGGTTCTTCATTGAATCGATGAGCGGGAACACCATGGCAGAAGGCTTGAAACCGGTGACCCACAGGTATGAATTCTCCAAAGGAGTCAGCCACACCGGAGCGAAGAAAGGGAGACAATCTTCACGAGCTTCTGCCCATTTCATGGTATAGAATTCCTTCATATGGGAAGTGGCTTTTGACAACAAAGCTTGCAGCTCCGAGTCATTGATCACCACTTGGTTTCTTGATCTGATAACCTGAAGAAGCTCAAGGACAATCTTCTCAAGCTTCAAAAGCCATTTCTCATAGAATTCAGAGAATCTCTCATCAAGGGTTTTCATGTTGTTTGTTAGAAAGAAAGCTCAAGAGAAAGGCAATGGGGCGAGCTGTTACAGTAGTGTGTGGTGTGAGAGAGTGTTTGTGTGGGATTTTAAGGTTGAAAGGGGTAAAGAGAGTGACCAGATGGAGAGAGGAGCAGAGGCCACGGCGAAAGTGGGTGTGGCTGCTTAATTGACGCTTTGCAGAGAGGAAACTTGTTCAACGTCATGGGTGGGGTCCACGTTACATCAACTTGAGGACGTGGCAGTGTGGGAGGGAATTCAGTTTCTACAAGGACTTGCCATTGAACTAAATAGAAAAGTTTTGTTGGCAACCAGTGTTTTTGATTCAATTAGCAAAATCTTTTAATAATAATCTTAGACAAATGCTATGTGTTTTTTCAATACTAATTAATAGTGTGATGCACTAACTATCATCTAATAATAAGGAGTTTAGTAAGGGAATTTAGATTTACGTAAATAATGGAATATCCTCCTATCACTCTAAATTTTATTGTACAGAAAAAACGATTCTAATGTGAAGTATGATTCTAGGATGTCTTGTCCTTGGTGTAGAATACGTAGAGTCAGAGTGCTAAGTCATTAGATGTGATCAAATAGTAAGGGAATTCAGATTCTACGTACTAGAGTATGTACAGTCACAATACTAAGGATGGTAACATAGTAGTTTCCTGATCTTAATTGGATCATATTTTTTTTTAAGAAAAAAAGTGAGTCATTAATTTCACTCACAAACCATTCATGTCTAATCTATTCCTTCACCTATCAATTAGTGTGCAGAGGATAAAAATCTAAGCAAGATTTATCCCAAGTTTAAAATTTGACTAACTTTTGCAATATTGATGTTATATTTTCATGGACTTCTTAATCCATATTGGTTGCTTCGTTCTTTTCGTTATATTTGCTATAAACATAAAAGATTGGACAAATTAGACAATGTTAAATTAGATTTTATTGTGGAGAAGATTCTTTAATATTGTACATTTTAGTCCTTTTGTTATAAATAGATTGACAAAAATGTTAATGTTGGATTTCTTTTAGATAGCGACTTTTCGACACCCATGCAATATTGTAATTTTTTCTTAAATAGTTATTTTGACTATAAGATTTTCAATTACGTAAGCAAATCTTGAATTGATGTCCAACAAAATATGTCTTGTCTTCTTTAGTCTTCCCCTTATGAATAAGTTGCTTTTGAAAATTCCTTTAAACAAGACAACAAGAACATATTTTATCAAGAGGGCTAGTCTTTACCTCGCCTGTAATATGGAAGTTTTGACCTCATGCGTAAGCAAATCTTTTACTCATGTTCAACAAGAACATGTTCACCTCACCTATAACATGTTTAGTTTATATTTTGTACTAATAACTGACAACAATGCTATTGTTGGGTTTCATTTAGACAATGACTTTTCGACACCGATGCAATATGGTGATTTTTTCTTAAATTTTTGTGGACTATAAGATTTTCAATCACGTAAGCAAATCTTGCAATGATGTCTAACAGAATGTGTTGTCTTTATTGTTTCCGTTATAGATACGCCGCTTTTGTAAAAGCCTATAAACAAGATTTCTACTCCCAAGTTGAGAGAGTCTTTAATGATGACAACAACATGTTTTATTAAGACAGTTAGATTTTACCACATCCATAATATGACAGTTTTGACTAAGGATGGCAACAGGCGAGGAGTAGTGCTTTGCTCCCCGACACCAATCGGGGGAATTGTCTCGTGTCCCCATCCCCGTCCTTAGTGGTATGGAAAAATCTCCCATTGCCCCCGTTCCCGTGGGAGATCTGTTAGGTTTTTTCCATGAGATCAATCTTTTCAAAAAATCAGCAACCAAGCATTCATTTAACAACATTTTCTGCCAAATACAATATAAAATAGAGAGCCACTATTTTCACACACTATTTTGCTAATGTCACACCTTATTTGGTATCTAAATATGAGATAGACTAAATTACCCTGAATTAATATGAAAAGTTTTTAACCTTGACTAAAAACTTTTTTATATCAAATGAGGGATTTTACCATTGACTAAGAATGTTCTATATTAAATGAGAGTAAATTAGTCTATTTTATATTTAGACATTGAATAGGGTGTAATATTAACAAAATCGGGTGTGAAAATAGGGGCTCCTTATAAAATAATATAAAGCAATCCAATTAATTCCATGTAGACAAATCATTCATCCAACAACAATTTTGAATCAAATAGTACAAACTAGGTAATAAATCATTAATCAAGAAACAAGTACCCAAGTGCTAATTTTGAAGTAAATAGTACAACTTGCACAACTTCATAATTTCAATTTATTTGGTGGAAAAGCCTCATGCACCATTGGAAAGAATGAAACAATAAAAAATAAGATACATCATGATACGGTGGGCCACAAAAGAACAAGCAGTAGGACTAGAAGGCCTAACCCATGCTACATGCAGTAATGCATGGGGGTGCATGGCACATGCACGTGTAATAGCTATCTGGTTTATCTAGGTTACACTAGTAGTTATCTAATATCCAGTAGACTTATATGAGTAGCAGTAAAAGTTCTAGTAAGAGTCTTAATGGGTAGTAGTTGCATTATAGTAGGAGTATTATGGGTCAACTATATAAGCAGGGGAAGTCCAATGTAAAGGTATTCAATCAATAAACTATAGTTTGGTTACTTGAGTTGTAACATTTGGTATCAGAGCCAAATGGCAACCCAAAAAGAGTGACTTGAGCATTTGGAAGGAGAGGTTGCAAGCTTGATAGGGAAGGTCCAGGGAATTGATGAGGGAAT